>CAAKHB010002195.1:194928-229278 GCA_901007665.1 Aeoliscus strigatus
AACACCCCCTCTGAGGCTCCGTGTCCTGTGTAGTCAAACCTGCAGAAATAGGGATTTGGATTGTATGCGTCAAACAACCCTTTAGATTCAATGACTTACTTCCAATCAACAGAAACACTGACAGTCTTTTCACGAGCTGCTCCACAGACAAAAAACTATTTCTGCTAATAACTTAAATAATTCAAATCAGCTCCCTTCTTGTTCTGTAATTCCGGCTGACAACTGGTGAGCAGTGACTGCATAAGTCAGTCTTCTAGGTCGGTTTATATGTGTTTTTGCACACTGCAGCATACTTTGGAAAGAATGAGAGGAGTTTAAATTTAACTTTCAAAAGCAAGACTGGACAGGAGGACCGGTGTGTGTGTGTGTGTGTGTGTGTGTAGATACTGCTATGTATTGCCTTTACCAGTGACTGTTTTTTGGTTGATTTATGCTACATTACTGCTATGACACTTGACTGTCTGTCCATCTATCCCATTTTGTGAAAGGTTGTCTGTCTTTCATGTGGCCCTGATGAGCTGGTGACTCATCCAGGGTGAACCCTGACGTTCACCCGTTGACAGCTGGGGTCCACTCCAGCACAGGATGAATGAATGAAAAAGATGTCTGGGTAAGTGAGACTGCTTATTGTACCTGAGGCACGAGTGTCCAAGCGACCTGCAGAACTCCTCCAGTGCCTCTGCTTTCTGTCCGTTCATGTTGGAGCCGTAACCTGGGAGGAAGACCACGCCTGGGCTCTTCCCCTTCACCTTTCTGTAGGCCAGCTTTGGAAGGTCTGGCCGTGATGCAAACTGAACTGTGGACTTGTGTCTCCTTTCTCCTAGTTGGCACGGTGCAAAGACTTGAGTTATAAGGTTATAGTCAAAACATGATGTGTAAATCAGTGGTTCTCAAAGTTTTTCATGGCAAGGACCAAACCAAGTTTCAATAGAATGACAATAAAGAGCTGCTCTTTCCTTAGTAAAGTGAAATAAATGACATTAGGCTTTGTCCCTAAGGTATTGCTGTACAGTGTGTATTAAAAAACCAACATGCTTACAGTATTTCACAATATACTTCTGGAAGTAATGATAAGGAAATAAATAGGAGCCCTGGAAACTCCTCAAGGACCCTGGATGTACCCGGACCCCACTTTGAGAAGCACTAATGTAAATGTCCCATCGAGCAGGAGATCGATTATTCATTTATAAATAACAAAAGCAGTAATTATCTGAAGTAAATGGTTGTTGATGGTTTGTTTAAGATGAGTCCCTTATAGTGAGAACACATGTCTAACTAGTTCGGAGAGAAACAACATGGACGCGTTTTTCAGAAACATTTCTCACATTTCCAGCCCTAATTTAAGATTAATGGCGTTATCGAATGGAGCGTTATTCGACACAAACAGCGCAGACACAGAAGAAGGCGCAAACCCTGAGCCGTTTACAAGCACAAACGTTTTCACGCAACGCGTTTTATTTCAGCCACACCCCCTCTGAGCCCTTTAACGCCATTAAGAGGTGTCCATGCACATTGTGATTATTAGCGACAACAAAGGAGACTTGAACAAACCTTCATGTCGCTTAAAAGACGAAAGAGCGAGACCTCCATTGGTTAAAATCTGCGAAAGTCCTCTGCGGCAAGACCTCAGTGCGACGGCTGCCATACTGCTCCGCGACCCACTGCGGAAGTATCGCGAGAATCCCTTCTGGAAGAGTTGAAACAAACTGAATACATTTGTTCTTCCGAAAATGATTAATACAATACAATTCCTGCATTCCTTGGTAATTTTCAATGGATTCATTTTTTCTACTATTACTACTTTTTAAACTACTGGGAAGTTCACTCTGCATTTTTTCTCAGCCTATAGGAAAACGCAATAAATGTAATACGTATAATATATAATATAATATATAGATGTATTATAATAAATGCAAAGCTGGAGGAAATAAAAGAGTGAAGAGAACTGGACCACTTTACCACGTCTGTGTAGTTATAGTTTATTGAGGGAAAAACAAAAAATGCAATTCAATATTTTCCATTAGTGAAACAACAGAAAAACGTGCATACAAAAAAAAAAATTATTATTTATTTTTATTTTGTATTGTTGTCGTCAATAGTTGGGTCACGAATGTGTAATCGAATGGTGTTGCTGTTTTTTAAACATTGCGTTTATCTAAAATACTGTTGTAATAATACTTTTTGTCCATTATTTGTATTGTGTCAGTAAACTATGTTTTCCAGGGATAATCGGGCCTTGAACGTCTCGTCTTAAAGAGGCAGTCACGTGAAGCCCAGCAGGGAATCGGCAGTAAAAATAGAAGCAGCTCGGGTTGCTATGGTTTGTGACAGAAGTCTGTGTGTTCCTGTGGGTTTGTGAGTGTCATGTGAAGCGTCGGTGTTTGGAACATGACTCAGAGCGTCACAGGCGGAAGGTCACCGAGCGGCACAACAGAGCGGAAGCGGGAGTTGAAGCCGATCCGCCATTGTGGAATATGGCTGGGGATATTCCGGTACAACACGAGTCATTGACCGATTGACTGATCAACTGTGGCCGGATCGGACGCGACCGTTGACGCCGACCTTCCCCTGGACATTCCGAGGCGCCGCTTGCATCAGCCATTGTCGTGTGGCTCATTTGGGCACCGGAGGAAAACCCGCCGCCTCACCGGGGGTTGGTTGGACAGCCCGAAGGGACGAGTCAGGAAAGCACCGGAGAGAGGCAGGGGAGGGGGCTGGCTGGAAGAAGAACAAGAAGAAGAAGAAGAAGCCGTGGACTGTCCGTCACAAACAGCGATCGCTCCCCGCTCTCGGAGGATGTCTGCGACCACAGTCGACCAGGTTCGTGACTTTAGTCGATCCGATCACACGGGCTACAGGGATGAGGGAGAAAATCAGTGATATGTGATAGCTGTTAGCTCATATACAGGCCGGCTGGGCTGCAAAGCAAGTCTGGTTGAAGCCGGTTGTCGATGCGGCAACTCCGTTTAACGGCGGAGAACGTTTGGCATCCGGTGAAGGCGAAGCAGCAGCCTGTGCATGTTAACACCCGGGCTGCTGCTGACCGACTGTCGATTCGATCCATGATGGATACCGCTGCGTGTGTTCTGTTCTTTGCTGTAGTGATCTGACAAAGTGTCCACTCTGTCTCCTACCTGCTGTTTCAGAGACCTAAAGGACAAGGGAACAAAGGTAAACGTTGTCTAATTACCCCTCCTTCCATTTATGCCGGTCTGCTCCCACTTGTTCTGACTAATTGCTGTTCCTCCGCTGGTAAATCAGTGGACATTCACTCTACATATGATGACTTCCTGTCCTCTTTTTATATTCCACCCAGTGCAAAACGGATCAATGCATCAGAAAGATGGTGTGAATGATGATGACTTTGAGCCTTATTTAAGCGGCCAGACAAATCAGGTAATAACCCCAGTACACTACAACATGACCCGTCCAGGCCAACTACATGTCACAGAATACAACTGGTTACTATGCATTGGCTCTTAACCTGGTTATTAACATTTGCTTTCAGCAGATTAGTTGTCTGTTTTTCTTGCTGTTCATGTCGCATTGACTGGCTGATCTCTCTGTCACAGAGTAACAGCTATCCACCCATGTCAGATCCCTACATGCCCAGCTACTATGCTCCATCCATTGGGTTCCCGTACTCTCTGGGAGAGGCTGCGTGGTCCACAGCAGGAGACCCTCCCATGCCCTATCTAACCACGTATGGACAGATGAGCAATGGCGAGCCGCACTTCATCCCTGACGGGGTGTTCAGCCAGCCAGGAGCCCTCGGGAACACCCCTCCCTTTCTCGGCCAGCATGGCTTTAACTTCTTCCCTGGCAATGCAGACTTTTCCACATGGGGCACTAGTGTCTCCCAGGGTCAGTCCACGCAGAGTTCTGTGTACAGTAACAGCTATGGGTATGCCCCCAGCTCACTGGGTCGGGCCATCACAGATGGACAGGCAGGCTTTGGAAGTGACAGTCAGCTTAGTAAGGTCCCGGTGCTAAACAGCATTGAGCAGGGTATGGCAGGTTTAAAACTCGGAACGGACATGGTGGCAGCTGTCACCAAAACAGTGGGCTCACCCTTAGGGGGTACCGCAGGTATGAGCAGTATGGCCGCCAATCACCTCCCACCATCGGTCAGCTCTTCTGCATCTAAACCCGCCTCCTGGGCAGCCATTGCCAAGAAGCCGGCCAAGCCGCAGCTCAAGGCCAAACCCAAAGCCAACATGGGGATTGGGGGCGGTGCCACCATTCCTCCACCACCCATAAAGCACAATATGAACATTGGTACATGGGACGATAAGGGCTCTCTGAACAAGCCCCCATTAGCTCAGACTTTAATGCCTACGCAACCTCTGTTGCAGCAACCCCTCTTAGCTCAGCCCCAGCCATTACTGTCCCACCCGCCCCAGCACCAGCACCAGCACCAGCACCAACACCAACACCAACACCAACACCAACACCAACACCAGCACCAGCACCAGCACCAGCACCAGCCCTTCCACCTTCAGTCCCTCCAGTCACCCCAACACCCTCAACCCCTCCCTTCTGGCCCTCCACACCTGCACATCCCCTCTCAACCTGGCCCCCCACAGCCTCTTCATCAGCATCAAACCCAGCAGCCTTGCCCACCCCCCAGTCGCTGGGTGGCCCCCAGGAACCGGGGCGAGGGCTTCAGTCTGGGTGTTGGTGTCATCCTGAGTGCCTCCCCCTGCTCTGGAGAAGTGCATCCTGTGCTGGAGAAACTCCGGGCCCTCAACAACTACAACCCCAAAGAATTTGACTGGAGCTTGAAAAACGGACGTGTTTTCATCATCAAGAGCTATTCGGAAGACGACATCCACCGGTCAATCAAGTACTCCATCTGGTGCAGTACAGAACATGGCAACAAGCGCTTGGATGGTGCCTACCGCTCACTGGGCAGCAAAGGGCCCTTGTACTTGTTGTTCAGCGTCAACGGCAGCGGGCACTTCTGTGGCGTGGCCGAGATGCGCTCCCCAGTGGACTACAATGCCTACGCAGGTGTTTGGTCTCAGGACAAGTGGAAGGGCAAGTTCGAGGTGAAGTGGGTTTTCATCAAAGACGTGCCCAACAACCAGCTGCGACACATCCGGCTGGAGAACAATGACAACAAGCCGGTAACCAACTCCAGGGACACTCAGGAAGTGCCTCTGGAGAAGGCCAAACAAGTGCTTAAAATTATTGCCACTTACAAGCATACCACCTCAATCTTTGATGACTTTGCACATTACGAGAAACGCCAGGAAGAGGAGGAGGCTTTGAGAAAGGTGAGATAAGCACACATACAAAGCGCTCTGTGATCTGTTCCAGTAGCTTGTTTGTATGCATGAGACAGTTCAGTTTCGCTTCCGTTGGATTCAAAGGGAGGTTAACATTCACTGAGTCACAGCTACAGGCCGTCGCCAGACCGCAATCAGCTGATCTGCGTCCACCTGCTCTCGGACACAGGCCATGAGTTTTCCCAGAGGTGCCGTCACAGCATATTGACTTGTCATTTTATTACTCAGGAGCAGGTTGACATCTATAGCCGTCTTGTGCTGTTGAGGTTGCAATGATCTGCCCAAGGGGGGTTCAATGCACGGGGGTTAGGGGGTGGAGGGGGTGATGCTGGTGGTGGGGGGTTCCTGAAATAGCCTGCATTCCTGACATTCCTCCTTTCAGACAAAGACAGATGCAGGCTCTGATCTCCAGTTGAACGCCAGGCTCCTCGCACTTTATTAGTCCTAAACAACGTAGGTAGTCTCCCTGCAAACTGGCTGCAATGTGCTGCCAAGAGATGCACGGTTTCTGTCTGAAAAGCTAAAATATGGGACTCTGGCGTTGCGCAGATGTCGGTCTATGTGTTGAAATCTCTGTGGAATGCTACGGTTGTGCAAGAACAGCCACCAGGAAGTGAATAGCATCTTTTCATTAGCGTTCTGCTTCACACTCACCAGCACTATGCTAACCCATAACTCGCTCCTTCCTCCCCCCTCCATTGATGCTGTATTGACTCCTTGCTGCTGACCTGCTTAATATGCGCTGGGTTACTCTCTCATAAATATTTCAAGTCGGTGTTTTCAGGCTCCTGAAAACAAGCTGTCAGTGGAAAGCCGGTTTCAACCTGTGCTGTGCAGGTGCTGGGCTGTGCTACTTTTGTAGCCCTGACCTCAGACATGACAGGCTCGGCCCGGCAGAGGCCTCACCCTCCTGTGCCTGACAAGGTTAACTGTTCTCCGTTGTCTGGCCTGTCCTTGCGCCAACACAGAGAGGTGTCGAAACTGGCACGTCCACCTGCCAGCTCGACATGTTTAGTAGCAGATTTGATTAGCGTCACTAAGTTAATTACCGCAGCGATGCGATTAATTCATAGCAGTTAACTTCTAGATCTGCTGGAATGGCCGCAACACGTTGATTACACACCTGTGAATATTTAATGCCTTAAGTGCTGTGATTAGCTGCTGAGCGTTGCGTGTTTGTGTGTGGATCATTGAGGCGGCACACACACACCGTCACGTGAAACCTGACGCCCTGATTCCAAATCAGAGATTGATTGTGATGGTGTGAATGTGTCCATGAGGTGAGAACTTGAATCCTGCCCAAAATAAAGGTGGTTTTTTATTCTATTCTCCATGTTTGTGATTGTACTCTCTCTGTTTTGTAGTATACACAATACTTTGTTATCTAAATGTCAAGTGTTAAACAAAGCCTACAAGGAAACCAGTGTTCTCACATGGAACAGGAAGTCAAACATTATTTACATAGGACATGATGAGTCGTCTCTTTGCATTTGAGTTTTACTCTCTGCACGATCAGGTTGACTGATGCCTGGGGATTTTTTTATAACGTGCTTATAATGATGATAAAAGAAATACAGATAATTGAATGCAGTTATTCCTCAGTGACCGACGAGCGGTGCAGTCTGAGCACACCAACCAGCCTGAGGGTCACAAGAACAGCAGATGAAGGGAAAAGTCTTTTTAGCTCAAGTTAAAAGCTGTTTCTCTTCCACTTTGATGTATCAGCACCCTCTTCAGATAATCGCAGAACTTTGCTTGCCAATGTATCAACACAATTAAATGCCCTAAATTTCCACTGTGGGACAATAAATCTGATCTAAGTGCATCAGTAAGTCAGGTCATCGTCAGTCATCTTACTGGAGACAAATGTACAATTAAATTACAGTTACTTATGTAAATATATATCGTCTACAAAGTCTAACCATATTTTCTGAGTTTTTTTGTCCCCGATTCAGTGTGTGAATGAATGATAACATTGTTTTTTGTGATTTTAAAAACAGTTACACAGTAGTCAACACACGTCAACATCAGAAACGTTCATTCAACATTTGGTTAACTTAAATGGAATTAGTTACATCACTTTGAGAAAGTCTTTGAAATAGTTCCACTACTGTTACATTTCAAACAGAAGAACTTCTCAATGGAACCGAGATCGTTGCTGCTCAGGAAACACATCATGCATCAGTATCGTGCAGCAGAATCCAGAAAGCAAATGTTCATCTTTCTCTCCTTTCAGAGTTTGTAGTTTGTTTGTTCTGTGACTCCACCAATGATGGTGTCTTCTCCTCTCTCTCACCAGGAGCGCAGTAGAAGCAAACAGTAACCTTCAAGCAAGTTCTCCAGTAGAACTGCAGCACTAATGATGTAGGACCTGAAATCAAACATTGCCTAACAACGAGGACGGACGGCTCCCTCCATCTTGAAGACGACAATGAATCTGAACACTTGAACATGACAGTAGATGGACTCAAACACCGTGTTCCTGTCTCATGAAAAAAAAACATGAACTCTGTCTTCAAAGCACTTTCAGTCTCCTTAAACGCCAATACCCTTAACTCTCTAACTGTTGAACTTTCAGTTTCTTTGTGAGCAACTAACTGACTAACCTGAGTAGTCAGAAGATTTCACCGTGCTTATTCGTATTTTTTTAATGCTCCAAATGTTTGGGTATAGTGGGGCATGAATGGAATTTTAAAATGCATCATCAACCTGAATCTGTATTCAGCCGTCTGATCCTCCTCGTACAGAGGCCGAGATGATTGACACGTGGGACAAACGGCCAATCAGACAGCTCCTCCATCTGTTCTGCATCCGTGTGCCAAACGATTACACACATGCAGCAGCTCTTCTTTGTTTTTCCTCTCTTGCTATTCTGTCATTCTGAAGTGCATTTGTCTGAGGAGAAAGCTGCTGTTAGGGGGCATGGGCTTAACAGGACTGTTGGGGGTCTGCCGGTGACGCCGGTGTTTGTACCTCAGGCTCAATCAAACTGTCTGTCCTCAACAACTCAAGCACCTTTGGGAGAATCCTCCCCCAGCCGCATGCTCGGCCCCGCAGGGATGCTCCCAGTACAACAAGATATGGAATGCAAAGGATGTGACCGTTTTCTCCTCTAGGTGACTCACTAGCTAAATAAAAATAACCCGTGTTTAGCGCAACCCCTTGTTTTTGTGTTTTTTCATCTCAAAGGTGCATAATACAATTAACACCAGACACTGGCAGCACATGGGAACGTTGAGGTTTGGCATTTGGACAAAGTGAAAATAGAATAAATCTGACCTGTAACTATTAGTATATATTATTAGTATTAGTGATAATAGTGAATCAAATCAGATTATATTTGTTGTCACAAAGTGACAAGTGGGAGGGTCAGACACGGAAGAACAATTGCTATGCACACGTCTTCTCTATTTATTCTCTTACAGAAAGTAAGTAAAGTATGTGAGAGTGATTAGGTGACAGAACAACAACAAAAAAGGGGGAAATGTATCTACAGGTATTTTATCTCCTGGCCAAATCAAACAACCGGTCTGCATCACCCCCCCCTTCAAGTAGCGTTGTGCCTTTCGCAAACAGCTCGTTTGAAAGAACGACTCTTTTGGGTGAACGAAATGTACTGAATCACTTTGGGAAAAAAAAGTTGTTTGTTTCACAATTAAGAGCCTGCGGCAGTGAACTGCTGTGGGGTGAAACTGATTCGGTCACTCCCGATAACGAGCTGACTGACGAACGAGTAATTCATTGAAAATGAAATTTACACCGAATGAAATCGTGGCGCTACAGTATCTGAAGCGTGGCGGCTGCTGAAACACGCTGCAGCACGGCTGGTGTGAACGCTGAGTGGAACAGAGCATGTACGTAGCTGAGACAGACCAGGGTTACTGCTGCAGCAGCTACACAACATGCCACGAGCATTTTATAAAAACGTATAAAACAAGTAGCAATATAAATTAAAATGATGCATTTATATTATTCAGTTATTTATAATACGGTTTAATTCTTCACTGTACATGAACATTAGTTGCAATAAAAATGCTTTGCATCTGTTACTGGATTTATTATTTACTTTAAGACTTAATGTCAAATATAAGTAAGAACTGCACCCTGGGATCTCCCTGGGTTGGGTCGGAGAACAACTCTTTACACTCAACGGATTCTAATGATTCAGTACACCTAAAAGAACTTCTTTGCCTTTCACTACTGTCCAGGCAGTGGCAGAACCCCTTCTTTTAACTGCTAGGTCCCTCCCACTGGACCATACAAAACTTCACTGAACCCAGTTAATCACATTAACCACACCAGTCACTTCACATAATAGCAAACATTTGCAGATCTATTTCCATATGTCCTCTACATCTTCATGGTTCCCCTGTTTCCCATAGCATCTAAGGCCAAGTCTTAGAACACCTTTATCCCCCCTTATATGGTGCAGCCAGAATAGATTGAGCATGCTCCCCAACTGCAGGTACTATAAAACCCACAGCCTGATGCCACACCTGGGTCCTTTACCACTGCTTAGCATCAGGAAGCACTGAGATGAGAGACAGAGACAATCACAAGATAACATCAACTAGCGACGGTCAGATGAAGCTTCATGAAGATTTCCAGCAATTGGTTCATAAATAGGCTTGAGGCTTCATGGGCACACAACCCCCCAGCCCCCAGCCCCCACACACAACCAACCTGGCCAACGATAAACATATATTTTTGGTCATTTAGACTATTTTTGATATGCGCATAGAATGGGCATGTGAATAATGTCAAACTAATGAGAAATATTCATGTTCATTTATGTGTTATTCATACATGTAATCATTTTTTAGTGTATATATGGTGTGTTGCAGGACAATACATTGTTTAACAATGTATTGCCCTACAAAACACTATTAACTGCCAAATGTTTGTCTTTATATAATTTTATTCTGTTTGAACAAATCATACAAAACCGACAGGATGACCTGCTCCCACCAAACTATCAATAGCATGTTACCTGGTTAATGTTGACATGTGGACTGACAGGCAGTGAGTTGTGTGACTAGTGGCAGGAAAACTGTCGTTCCTTTCAGCTGTGAGAGAGTTAAATTCCAGTTACACATATTTAAATTTCTGGATGAACTGAGTGTCCACATCCACAGATGAACAAAAGCAGATTTTAATCACACACAATGAGCAGAACAAATTCATTTCACAGTTTTTCTTTTACTTCTATTGTTGCATCAAGTTTAAAAAGCATGTTTTAGTGTCCAAGGCCGCTGAAGCATTAAAATTACAAAACTGTTCCAAAGTCGAGAGGGCGTCTCGCTCCACAGCTTCATTTCAGCTTCTTCAGAAGGTCAACTGCTTCTTTATGGACCTGGGACGTAACAGCACATGTCAGAGCGTCACACTCCACTTTCCTGCTTCATCGTCCTCCTCAACACACACACGTCGTTCACGTACCTCCTTGTCTTCCAGCGTGCGAGCGGGGTAATCCTTGGTCTTGGTCAACCACAGCAGAGCGTTCTCTTTGGAATTCATGGCCATGTAGGTCTTTCCGAGCATCAGCAGGTTTTTGCTGTAGAAGTTCGGGTCGACTTCAAACCAACAAGACGAGAATTAAAGTTTAAAGCCTCTGCGCTTTCACCTAGTTTTGTCTTGATTGATCAAAGAACTGAAGACCAGCAAACGTCCAGAAACTGTGTTTCACCTTCTTCCGCTTGTAGGAAGAACTTCAGAGCCTGAAATAAGCAGAAAACACGTCATTCCCATTTGTCAGATAGCTGATGGTCTCTGAGCCGTGGACAGACATGACAGTCGTCCTCACCTCCTCGTACGTGGACATCGGAGGGGATGCGAATATGACAGCCGCTACCTTGCGTTGGTACCATGGCAACTCGGCAAAGGCGAAGCACCTGACAGACAGAGCATGACAGAACCGAAATATTGGTGACGTGACATTCCTGAACCACAACATTTGTGTTTCTAGATTTTGAAGCACTAAAAACAGATTGAAACTCACCAGTAACCTAAAATGTGCAACGATGTGGCGTCTTTGGGATTGAGTTCAATGGCTCTCTGTGTCAAAAGAAACAAGATTCACCTCTGGTACTTCATTTGGCAGTAAAACATGAACCAAAGTGTCTTCTCACCTCCAGATGTTCCCTGATGATGTATGAATTCCCAATTTTTACCTTGACTCCCTCATAATCCCCCACGTCGCTGAGACACACTGCGTACCACTGCAGGTACAGATGAGTTTGAGACTTCCCTCTCCACAACAATAGGGGGGAAGTTGAAGGTGCTATCTTACTTTGTGTGCTGCAAAACACTGGTCATCTTTTTCTAGAGCCTTCTTCGCATATTCAAAGGCCTCATAGACCAGCTGCTTCTTCTGGTCGGCCTCAGTGGAGGGCAGGAGAGACAGATCCCGAGACGCGCGCGCCAGACGCCACAGGAAGTCTGCACTGTCACTGGACACACGCACACAGTCATCAATAATGGATAATAATAATATGATAAGATAATAATAGAGCACAGATAGAATGCAGTTTGTGGTTTGGCATACGTTTGACCTCTGCATCCCCTAGTGGTAATACCCTCAAATGACAGCAAAGAACATCGCCGATGTTATTTGAATATATTTCCAGTTTCACATCTTTAACTGAATTGGGGTTTTGATTGGTAATTGAAGGGTCTTTTAAAGAAGGTGTGTTCCTCTCTTTACCTGTCTTTGTACTGCAGGAGCAGCTGGTAGAGTTTCTCGGTTTCTGCACAGCTGTACAGGTAGTCGGCCTGCTCCAGAACCTCCTCTGCACAGACACAGAACACAGTGTTAAGTTAAATGGGAACGTTTCTCTACCACAAGCAACTGGAACAACTGGATACGAATTGAGGAGATTGTATAGCAGTGACTGAATAATATAATACTGTGTGTGAATTACTCTGTACTGGCATGTACAGGTAGGTACTGTATACCAGGGAACCCTTGTAACCCCACCCAACAGAACTGTCTCTAAGTGTGAAATAATCAAAAAAGAAATAAACAGTGGTCCTCCAATGTTAAAAAACTCCCCAGTGAACAAACATTTTCACAAACTTTGTTTCCTTTCATACCACCCTGAAAGTTCTCATCAACAGGTACTGTGTCCAACCACAGAACTGATGGGGATTGTTGTACTTCGCACCTCTCGGATCAGTTTTTGACTCATCCAGACAAATACCTGTGTGTAGAGCGTGGACCACGGCTGACCTCTGCACACGGTCATAAGCTTTGTACGCCAGGCAGGAGAGAGCTGGGAGCCCGAGGAGGAGGGCAGCTCCTCTCCTCTACACAGGAGAAGGGAAAGAAAGAGTTTCATGGAAAGAGGCTCACACACAGCTGAGGATTCTGTACAGAGATCACTGATTGATGATGACCTCAGGAAACCTTAGGGACACGTCTTTAAAAATGTGTGTAGGAGGAATGGGACAAACGTACTACTGAAATACTTACAGTACTGGTTTGAAAAGTCCTTGTTTGAAGAAAATCCACAAGGTGCACCATAACGTGCTACTGTATTGTGCAATTATTTACTTAATACCCTTATTATCATCACCCGTATTCACTTTCCAGAGCCATCTATTAACAAAAGATTCCCTGTAGTAGGTATAACTTTTTATTTATGTATAATTTTGGTTGATTCTCGACAAGTTTAAGCTCTTTGACTTGTTTTTTACTCATTGTTTCTTATTATAACTTACTATTGTCTTTTGAATGAAGCACAGGTAAAAGATCTATCAATCATCAATCTGTGTTTTCAGATATTCACAAAATGAACATGTGTCTGATCCCCATACTGATGGTTTAAAAGGTGGTAAAGGTGTCACAGCTTCAGCCCATAACAAAGCCTCTGACCCTTCACCTACATTAGATCAGAAACGTTCGAGAATGTTGATGCAGCATCACAACACAGTGTGAGCGAGGAAAAGAAGACGTGGTTATTTACCGTCAGAGCAAGGCCCGTCCACCTTGAAGATGTCCAGGAATACGAGCTGGCTCGACTTACTCTACTGGCTTTCGGCACAGAAGCAGACAGGAAAGTTCTGCTAACACTCCGCAGAAATAAAGTACCGGCCATCCTGTCCAACTGTCAGTGAACAGAAAGCACACACAGGCAGTTAAACAGGCTACATTCAAGAGCGCAACCTTCAAAACGTTGCAAAATGAACGAATTTACATGGGTTTACGCCTTGACTGGTTTTAAATCTCCCTGTTTCTGTTGCGTTATTCTACGAAAGTAATCTAACCCTGCCTAGGAACAATATACGACGGATATTTGTGTGGAATTTCATGCATTAGACTGAAACATGGTTTACTGAAACCAAGCTAAATCGTTCACTTTCATGCTAGAATGATTTTTGTTGCATAAGCCAAAACGCGAAAAACACGAAAATACACACGAAAAATGCACACAATAATTCCTATACCGACCTACCTATTTGATTAACAAACAACAACTCACGTCGTGAGTGTCTTCCGTGAATGCACTCCATTGCTCCTCCACATAACCAGTCCCTTCCGTAATGTGTGAACGTCGCTATGGTTCCGCTCTGATATGACCCCCCCCAATTTACCGAGTCACCTCAGCCTATTCTTCGTTCATAATTGGAAGAACATAACCGTTAAGTTGGACCACGATCTGACAACCCCAGTCAGGTGATTGTGAACGGACATTTCCTCCAGCTGCAGTAGTCAGAGCTGCTGTTCTCTGTGGTTCGAGCTCCTCCCTGCGACCGTTTGCTCAGCTGCTCTTGTCACGCACGGATCACGTAATAACGGCCACAAGCAAACATATGTGTCCGTTGGACAGCTAAACAGGTAAAATAATTCACCTTCGACAACAGTGAGACAACTATTTGTTGTTGTTGTTGTTGTTGTTTGTTTTTTGACAGACTGGCGCTTGAGGCGCAGACACACCCACTGACACGCCACAAACGTCTGATACTACAACTAAAACATCGAATACTACATCTGATCCAAACTAATACTACAACTCACGGTTTGCTACATCAGCTTTGACTAACTAGCTGAAGAGAACGACGCATGTTCTGTTATTGTGTGAAATTCTTTTTTTTTCTCTAACCGTTGTCTTTGTCTCCTTTCAAATGTTCTCAATTTCTGTGTAATATTCATTTTCGTCTTAAATATCAGTAATTGCCAACGTGACGTCATGTTAACGTACGTTATATTATGTTTAATAGTTTCACATACACACGTCCCACGTGTGTACAAATCACCATGGTCTCCACTATCATTAATGACGTCACACATGTGTCTTTTTATTTGATCTTACTTACCTGTGCAGCCGTTTCTGCAGGAAAGGTGTTCAGATTAGTAGTTCTCTGGAAATATAACAATGATAAGAACATACTGGATAATCAGTAAAAATGAACCAAAAACTACACAATTTGATCATGAAATATCATGTAAGTATTCATACTTACAGTATCAGGAAATGGAATGTAATTTATTGTCATTGTACAAGCATTTTATGTTGACAAACATCCAAAGAAAAGTGAATGGAAACACACTTAAAGCAGCATGCAGGTACTGCACATCTGTCTGGTCTGTACATTCATAGACATACTGAATTTGGAACAGTGCTGCATATCTGTGAGCCTTCCAGTAAGAGAAGCTGTCATGGCGTTCGGTGGACACCCGGTGTCAGGCCCCACTCAGCTGGTCACCAAAGTGGAGCTGACCATCTCCTGTGAAAAGCTGTTGGACATGGACATCTTCTCCAAGTCGGACCCTCTGTGTGCTGTGTACATCCACTCCTCAGGCTCCCAGTGGTGTGAGGTCTGTGTTCTTCTGGCAAGAAATGTTTGCTCATCATTTTTATCTCCTGTAATATAAATACAGTTTACACTGTACAAATATACCGGCATGTGTCCTTGTTGCATCAGTTTGGGCGCACAGAGATGATCCTGAACTGTTTGAATCCAAAGTTTGCTAAGAAGTTCGTCCTGGATTATTATTTCGAGATGGTGCAGAGGCTGAAGTTCTGTGTCTATGACATTGACAATAACACCTATGACTTGGGCGACGATGATTTTCTTGGGGAGATTGAGTGCACTCTGGGCCAGGTGAGCTTCTTCTGTGAAGACCAATGCATTCATTTCTTCTCAGGTGTTGACTGAGAATGTTTTGTCTGCAGATTGTTTCTAACAGACAGATGACTCGACCGTTGTTACTGAAGAACGGGGCTCCAGCAGGTCACGGGACCATCACAGTAAGTGACTGTTTCTCCTTTTCCAGATGTTAGATGGACTTAAACACACGCTGACAGTGTGCTTTAGCTGTCTTAGGACAAGCCGTTCACCTGTGAAAGACAATATTTCTTAGTATTGATGGGGAAATTGCAACTCTGAGAAAAACAAAAAGTCGTTTGGCTTTGTTCGTAGATCTGTGCTGAGGAAATAACAGACAACCGAGTGGCAAACTTTGAGGTGTGTGCTCGCAGTTTGGATAAAAAGGTACGGAAGACCGATGAGACGCTCTTTATCTGCAGTACGTCATTTAACATATTTTATGTCATTAATGCAATGTATCACTGGTTGTGGTTTAGTTTTTGTGGTGGTCCGACCCTTTTCTGGAGTTCTACAAGCAGACAGAGAGAGGATGGCAGCTGGCGCACAGGACAGAGGTAGACGAGGACCAACGATGGCAAACTGTCTCACCTACACATACTGTATATCACAGACTGTTTCTGCTTCGTGTAGGTGATCAGAAACAACCTGAACCCAACATGGAGACCTTTCCGCATCTCTTTGCGATCTCTCTGTGGAGGAGACGTGGAGAAAACCGTAAAAGTAAATTCTTTTCTTCTTGTCTGTGTGAACAGAATGTTGTGGTCTAACACACTAATGATATTAATGACTCACATTTATTTTCATCTTACAATGCTCCCAAACTAAAAACCAGATGGCACCACTGGATGAGCAGTGTGTGTGTGAATGCACGAGTCATGATGGCGTCATTAAATAAAGGTTTGCTTTTTGGTTTCTTTTTACTGAATTAAGTTGCTCTGATGTGTATTGCTTTTGCATTTGACCTTTGAGTTTTACTTACCCTGATGCTTCCTTTTTTAAATTATTCATGTAGAGAAGCACAACTGCATTTACTCATTATTGACTAACATGCTTCATGTTCACTATTCACAATTCACTAATTTTAAAATGGCAAATGAAGAACAAAGGAGATTATGTAGGTTTGGTCTGTAGAGAACCGCTGACTTTTATCTCAGAGTCCGATAACATGAACACTTGACTGCAGCTTTTACTTCCTGTACCTGACTTGTTGGACTCGCGTGTGTCATGCATGAACCTGCCCCACCATACAGTCCCTGTCCTCCAAAGTCAGTCCGTGAAAGCTTTATGATGGTTATTTTTGAATCATTTATCGCTTCACTCTGTACGTCACCACTGAAGAGCAGAAAACTGAAAGTGTCTAACAACACGATAAAACACAACTAGTGGTTGTCGAGTCGACAGTCACATCTTGTGTCATGTGTTCATCCTGTATTGATGGAAGTGTTTCTCTTAGTGATGACAATGGTGACATGAGACGTTTGTTTCCCAGGTGGAGTGCTACGACTATCATGTCAGCGGCTCCCATCAGCTCATCGGGAGCTTTAAAACCACACTTGCAGAGATGCAAGTAGGACCAAACACATGCCCGGTGAGAAATGTGTGTCTTTTTTCTGGTCCTGTAGCCACGTGACAAAGGTGTGACTCATGTTCTCATCTGCAGGCTGAATTTGAGTGCATCAACCCAAGAAAGTTAAAGAAGAAAAACTATAAAAACTCTGGGGTTGTTTGTATCAAGCGCTGCCAGGTTTGTTTCTGAGGAACATCCGGTGCATCTCAAAACATTAGAACATCATATCATATCATATAATTGCAGTAACTGAAGTCTGCAGCTCAAAAAAAGCAAAAAATGAAATCTTCAATAATTCTTCAGAAATATACGAAAGATTCACTGAGTTACTGGGAAAAAATGTGATATTGAATTATTTTTGAGTTGCACTTGTACATCTTAATTCAGTAGTATATTTTCTGTCATTGCAGCACTAACCTGCTGAGTGTTTGTCCCTCTCAGGTTGTGAAGGAATACACCTTCCTGGATTATATCCTGGGAGGTTGTCAGATCAACTTCACTGTGAGTTTAAAATATTCTCAGACCACCGAGCTGAGTGACACGTCACACCGAAAAACACTAGCGTGGATTTCTGAGACCACATTATACATCTTGTGTGCATGGGCCAGATCGCCATTGACTTCACAGGCTCTAACGGAGATCCACGCACCCCCGAATCCCTCCACTACATCAACCCTGAGGGCTACAATGAATACCTCACAGCCATCTGGGCGGTGGGGAACGTCATCCAGGACTACGACAGGTGCTAAAAGCATAAAGTTCATGAATGTTGTCTATGCCTGCACCGCCACAATACGGCACCACTATATTTCTGTGTGTGTGTGTATGTATATTCACTGTTTTTTGTGTCTTTCTGTGTAGCAACAAGAAGTTTCCAGTGTTTGGGTTCGGAGCCCAGGTGCCTCCCTCCTGGAATGTAGGAAACGTTATTTTATGTCCATATATACCAACTATTAGCTGGTCGTGTTAAATATTTTATTACTAAATCAAGGTAGAACGTCATCACAGACTGAATTCTACAGTGTTCATGTAATCCTTCATATCTTCCTTGCAGGTTTCCCACGAGTTTCCGATAAACTTTAATCCAGGAAATCCGTTCTGTGAGGGTGAGTTGAAGCTTGTCCCAGGGATCCGTTAGAGGCCCCTCTGGTGACCGTTGTGTGGGTTGCAGGCATCGAGGGCGTGGTGAGCGCCTACCAGCAGTGTCTGCCCCAGCTGAAGCTCTGGGGACCCACCAACTTCTCTCCCATCATCAACCATGTGGCCTGCTTCGCCCGACAGGCTCTCTACCAACACGTGGCCTCAGTAAGTGGTCAGAGAGCATTTATAGACCAACTAAACCGCAACTGTTTGCAGATAAATCTCAGAAAAAGCGAAACATGCTGCAGCAGTGAACATCATCAGTGCATACACATTGTCGCAAGAACTAATTTTTTTTCAACTTGTAAAGAAGCGTGGTTTGAGGACCCAGCTCTCAGTGCGCCAGAGCTGTTAGCGCAGGAGAGGCTGCTTTTCCAAAAGGGGTGTGGCAAAGGGACGGTTTGGTGATGAACAGGTCTGTCAGACACCATCAAATCCCCAATACACCACTAGATGTAGAGAAGAGACCATTCAACCCATAGAGGGCGCCACTATGTGCAGAATAAGTGTGAGGGGTCAGTTGCTTGTAAATGAAGTAAATACTTCGAAAGCAGAATGCTGCTTTGTGGCTCAGATGTGTTTTTATTCGCCAATGAATCAGATGCAAAGGCATTTCAAGAACAAGGTCACAGGTTTTTGTATCATTATGAAAATTAATTGTTTGTGTACGTATGTGTTTCTTGCTCCACCTGCAGCAGTACTACGTGCTGCTGATCATCACAGACGGCGTGATCACCGACATGGATCAGACACGCAGCGCCATCATCGAGGCCTCGCGTCTGCCCATGTCCATCATCATAGTGGGCGTGGGTGCAGCCGACTTCAGTGCCATGGAGTTTCTTGACAGCGACGACAAGCTGCTCCGTTCAGCCAGTGGGGACGTCGCTGCACGTGACATCGTCCAGTTTGTGCCCTTCAGACAGTTTCATGTGAGCGCACACAGCGTATGTGCATGAGTTTTATGAGGAAATGGGTTTATGAATGGATATGTGACTGTTGGTTGACACACATACGTCAACAGACACACACACACACACACACAGACATCATCTGACAAACACATCAGCTGACACCCTGACATAAACACACACACACACACATCAACAGACATACACACACATACACAGCCACACACACACACCAACAACCGCACACATGAACAGACACACATCAACCGACGCACACACACATTCAATGGATTCCTAAAGTGCATTAGTAAATTGTTTCATGTATTGATTTCACAGGAATCCTGATTTGATGAGTCAGCTGTCCTGAGATGCGACTGTGTGTTCTCATTCTTTTGTCGCTGCAGGGAAACAGTGTGGCTCTCGCCCAGAGCGTCCTGGCAGAGCTGCCCGATCAAGTGTCTTCCTTCTTCAACAATTACAAGCTAAAACCTCCTCAGATTTCCACGACCTCTGAACCATCCTAGAAAGCTGTCTCCTCAAATTGCCTCACACTTACTGCTTATCTGACGGGATATTAGTAGCCTATGCTGGTGCAGAGGGAAACAGAGGGAAAATTACAAAAGAAAAGAAAAAGCAATGAAGAATGTGGATTTCAAATAATTTTGAATCTGGTATTCATGAAAGTTGTGCATGTTGACACAAAGCAGTCAGAATAGTAACAACTGAACATGCTGTGATTTGATTGACTACAACTTCTTGTATAATTATTACTCCTGTTTGTCTCTAGGACTTCTTGAATGTAATCAACGTTTGTGTGTTTTCTGAACGACTGTCTGAGTGTTCTGTCACATGAAGACGGAACATATGGAATGTGTAATTCCATGAGCTGCTCACTTCTGACGTGCTCCGTGGTCATTTCAAAAGATGGAGTTTCCGCAGCTCAGAAGCGACACACTATCACACTTACACAACAATAACAATCATGTGCTGCCAAACTTGGTTTAACTCTGAATGTGCCTGTTTATCATTGTTTCTGCTTTCTACTATTTGAATATTTCCTCATGTATCCTCCATGTACCTGTGTGTTTTCTATGCTGTCTATGCTTCTATGCTGTGAGAGCTTGTTTTGACATCACTCAAGGGCTTGTACGTGTCATAAATACATTGGCAGACTTCATTTCCTCAACAATGTTCTGGAATTGTCCTCAAAGTCACAGCTTTATCATATCAGTAACGTGACATAGTGACTGCGCTTTTATTTAAAAGTAACTTTCTGCAAAGTGAATTCATGACAAATGCTTTATCAAACGCTGTAATGTTTCTACAATACAGACATAATCAGTTGAGTGACTGACTACATTGACAACTGCTTTTTTTATTGAAATGACTTTGAAATTACTCACATTTGAAGATTTTGGTGAATGTAATCAGTTTGGAGTTTCCACTTTGTAAATGTCACAATACTTACTTTTCCCGTACCAAACATGTACCAACCAATTAGTCAGGACATGAATCCACCAGTGATTGAGCTCAGTGTGTTGCAATGTCCAGATGTCAGACAGCAACACATCTGTCCATGACCGGTGTCCGCACACTGATCATCTGTTTTTATTGACCTCTCTCTGGATCATCTTTGATGAGACAGAACGAAACGAAAGAGTTAATGGGAACGCTCGGTTGCCTGGATCGGTTGTATGGTACGGTCATGTCAACATACTACACTCCGCCGGATGTTCACTGATGATAAAACAAGCGCACCCTGACGCCGCCCACCGCAGCCGCTGACAGGCACAGTCGAAGCTCCCTGCGGATACTGTATTGCAAAGGTACGTAAATATAACAATTTACATGTTGTTTTCGTTGTTGGAAGAGGTATACGAATAAGCAACTCATTCTGGTGTTTGTTTTCTTACACACCACACCATTTGTCACCATGGAGGCTACATTGTACTGTGAAACAACGCGAGTGGCCGAGCTAAAAAAAGAAAAACGAAAAAAAGGGCGTTCAGTGGAGAAAGTCGATAAACTAACCGCAGATTCCTGTGAGAAATAAAACACCAGTTGGTGTGTAGAAACCAGATGACGACATGTGAGCCCATTTGCTAACTGCTACTAGCTTGTTCCGTTAATTGGAACTGAAGTTACGCAAACGTCCACATTCACCGACGAGTTCGAAACTTTGCTGTGTTTTTCCTCGTCTTTCAAACCTGTTCTACGCGGTCAGACATGAACAAGTCGGATGATGTGTGTGTGCGACGAATTTACAGGAAGAATATATGAGAATTGATTTGTTACAGCAGCCTTTAGTACTTATTATAAAAACGAAATAGTTGTTTTCTCAATTTAATATCCGTGTTCACATTTGAAACTGAAGCCATTATGATTCTGTCATTTTGTTTAGTTTTACAATACTACTAATACTAGTACTATTTGTAATATTAGTACTAATACTAAGGGTTAGGGTTTACATTTGGATCTACTCATATTATATCTTATTTGTATTTACCTTATTTATATGTGCACACCTACTGATATTAATACATAATATTGTAGTTATACTTTTATTCACTACATATTTTTACACATTGAACATTTCAGCACATGTTTTTTGTGTAGTTTGTATCTTCATATTTGACTGGAGCTTTTGGGAAAAAGGAATTTCCCTCTGGGATTAATGGCACTTCTGTGTGTGTGTGTGTGTGTGTGTGTGTGTGTGTGTTTTCAGGCCGTGATGGCGGCCGTCGGAGGCCCACCGGGTTCCGGGATCACTGACTGTGTGACCAAGGTGGCGCTGAGCATTTCCTGTGACAATCTGTTGGACATGGATGTCTTCTCCAAGTCGGACCCCGTGTGTGTGCTGTTCATGAACAGCTCAGGAAGCCACTGGTGGGAGGTCAGTGGCTGCTTTAAGCTATGATCACTAACTGTGTGTATAGATGTATTAGTAGAGAGACTTTTTTTTGTTGCATTGTTCTTGTGACAGGTTGGTCGCACAGAGAAAATTGAAAACTGCCTTAATCCCAAATTCTCCAAGAGCTTTGTCATCGACTATCACTTTGAGATGGTACAGAAGCTGAGGTTTGAACTGTACGACATTGACAGTGAAAGCGGCAGTTTGCAGGGTGCTGACTTCCTGGGAGAACTGGAGTGCACGTTAGGACAGGTTAGTCCTTTGTGTTATAACCCACTTCTGTCTCTACGTACCAGGTTAGTCCTTTAACACCAAGACCAATTGTTTCTGCTCAGATTGTATCTTCAATGAAACTAACAAAACCACTCGTCATGAAGGACAAGAGACCGGCAGGAAGTGGAACCATTACTGTGAGTTGACTTCACACGGCCAGAGCGATGAAGGAAACCCTCAGCTCTGCTTCACATGGGTGAAAATAGTCTGTCAGAAAAAAACGCTTTCAGTGGAAAGAATGACGCTCAACCATAGCAGAATTATCATTCAATGACTCTGAGGGTACAAGCTACTTCTCTTTACAGTCATGGATGTTTTTATCATTTGTGTCATTGTTTTGTAGATTTGCGCTGAAGAAAGAACAGACAACAGGGTGGTTGAATTTGAAGCTGCAGGTAGACAACTGGATAAAAAAGTAAGACTTATGACTCTTGAATGATGTTTATGGGTTCCACACTATTATCTGAAGCACACTTGTTGTGTTTTCTGCAGGTGAATGCAGATGAATGTTTATGAACATGTCAGGTGGACTGTGATAACTGACAAGTTAATTTGTGCCTTTAGTCATGAAAAAAACTACTTCTACCTTCTTTTTGTTGCATCTCACCTAAACAATATCTTAATTAGACTGAAGACGGACACATTTGTGCCGAACTAGTTTGGATTTGTCTCGTGGTCATGCCATGACATCATTTTTATTTCACTGCCTAATTGTCTTGTATGTTTTTCAGGATTTCTTTGGAAAGTCCGACCCTTTCCTGGAATTCTACAAACAGACAGAAACTGGATGGCAGTTGGCTCACAGGACAGAGGTATGGACACACTTGTTCTGTAACGTACCTCCTATGAGTAAAGTCTTACGATGGAACAGATAAGCTAACAGACGTCAGTCGGTGAATTCTTATGTTACTCTCATGATTGCATCTGATTGGTTTTAGTTAACCGTCGTTGAACAAGTCATTTTAACTGGTTTAGCCCACATGTTTGAACCTTACACACCCTCACTTTCTTGTGTTGTTTTACTGTCATTAGTGGTTCCTCTGCTCTGTCCCGTAGGTGGTCAAGTACAACCTTAATCCTGTGTGGAGACCATTCCGAATCCCAATACAGGCTCTCTGTGGAGGTGATGTAGAAAAACCTATAAAGGTACACACACAATATTAATTATGGGATGAATTAGTTAGATTTTTCCTGTCAGAGTGTGTTGCTGTAAATGTCCACAATTAGTAAAATATGTTTTACACAAATATTACTTTTCACTTGTACTTTGTTCTTTAATTTGATCATCCAAGTTTGTTTTTATTGCATCAAGGAAAATCATAGAAGGCTGTCTGAAGGTCTGAACGTGGACAGGTTGCTTAATTTGCCTCTTTGCGTCCCAACAAACAAATAAGGAGTAAATGTGTGTTAGCACGAGTTCACACATGTGTTCTTTATGTTTCAATCCTGTCTACGCACACTTGTCTGGAAGAGATGATTTCCAGCTGGCGCTGCAAGTGAGTTCACGGCTCTTTACCACGTGTGCTCCTCACATGAAGGATCCAGTGTCTGTAACAGGACACGTGAAATCCTGCAAACATCTACATGTGTCTAAAATCAATACACCGTGCTGGTCCCCTCATCTTTTAAATGTTGAGAGCATAATCAACTGGCACTATTCTGTGTCCCTGCTAGAACCTTTAGAACGGATTGTAAAAGTATATACTCAGTTTTTCAAGACAAATTATCAGTCATTAAAGACTCAGATGTGCAATGCAACAAAAAGTGTTGTAATTTAGTTTTCTTATTAACAAACTACCAGGGACACAGTAATGGTTTTAACCTGTTGACATATGTAGATATGTCGATGTTTTCCATGCAGAGCTTTGTTAGCTTTCCAGCTTGACTGCGTGTATCCTCACACAGTTTGTCTGGCGTCTTCGTAGTTTCGAGCCGCTTGTCTTTCTCGTGTTCTCAGCACAGGAGGTTCTGACCATCTGCACACAGGACAGGCGGTGTCTGTGTGTCTGTGTGTTTTGTGGCCCGTTTTGAGTTGTGAACTGTCTTTGTCCTACTCGCTCCAACTCTCTGATGCCAGGTGGATTGTCACGACTATAACAGCAGCGGCTCTCACGACTTCATCGGATCCTTTCAGACCACACTCTGCCAGATACAGCAGGCGTCACAGACATATGCGGTGAGCTCCTTTGTTTTTTCTCTCTTTTCACAAGTCCATTTGAATCCAAGTGCGTCCACACGGCATTGATGTTTGGACTGTGGCATTCACATCGGTGGGTTCCCATGTTCCCACGGATTACGGCTGTAAATTCAAGTGTGTTATCTTCACTTGACCTGTTGCTCTCTGCTGGCTTTGTGTGGATCGGAGCTTCGCCCACAGCTCAGGACAGAGGGACAAAAAAAACTCCACTGTTTGTTCTGGTATCATGTCAGATGGAAAATGTATTCAAACATGAAACATGTAAATACAAAAGTGCTTTACTGAGGCCAGCTGGACCGAATCCACGTCCAGCACTCAATGTTTTATGTTTGTTTTAATGTTTCATGTTT
Source organism: Aeoliscus strigatus (assembly GCA_901007665.1). Classification (NCBI taxonomy): domain Eukaryota; kingdom Metazoa; phylum Chordata; class Actinopteri; order Syngnathiformes; family Centriscidae; genus Aeoliscus; species Aeoliscus strigatus. The sequence goes on from CAAKHB010002195.1 coordinate 219,676, forward strand.
TTATGGATCCAATATCATTTTTTTTGTTTGTCACCCACCTCAGGCCGAGTTTGAGTGTATCAATAGTAAGAAGAAGGAGAAGAAGAAAGGATACAAAAACTCTGGTGTTATAGTTATAAAAAAATGCAAGGTACTTTTTATTCTTTCCTTTAAGGTCACTTAGCATTAGAATGATACCATTACATGCTTAATGTTTGAGATATTTGTCTGGTGCTTGATGTTACTACTGAACAATGTATTTCTATCTGTAACTGTGACTGATATTCATTCCCAGGTTGTGAAGGACTATACCTTCCTTGACTACATATTTGGCGGCTGTCAGATTAACTTCACTGTGAGTACTGCCTTAGCACACGACATGGTCTTCTGCTTTCCCTCAAATTGATGATAACAACGTGCTACAAAACGACATTCTCTGTATTTTTCCGATCGGGACCAGATCGCCATTGACTTCACAGGATCAAACGGGGATCCCAAGTCCCCGCGCTCCCTCCACTACATCAGCCCTCAGGGATACAATGAATACCTGGCAGCTATCTGGGCAGTGGGTAACGTCATCCAGGACTACGACAGGTAAGAGGATTATTTCATGTATTCTAATGCAGTGAAAGGAAGAAAAACTAAATGTCGTGTGTGTTCTTTTGCTTCCTGTGCAGTGACAAGATGTTCCCTGTGTTTGGTTTTGGAGCCCAGGTCCCTCCAGTGTGGCAGGTGATGTTTTTTTGTTTAATCAGGACATGTCAGGTCATGTCAGGACAACATGCATATGAGGGTTTTGTGTTTTCAGGTCTCCCATGAGTTTCCCATCAACTTCAACCCATCAAATCCATTTTGTGAAGGTAAAATGGGATGTGTTCATTGTGATTTGTTGAGATAGTGTGTATGTACCTTTTTTATTTGTCCGTAGTAACATCACAGACGTAGTCCATTCATTGTCCATTTCTGAACATTCTAGATTCATAAAGATGCAGTTTGTGTGGGATTCACTGGAAACCAGCAGCAAATATCATGTCCCATTGACCTTAGTGTGTGTGGGGGTTTCTCAGGTATAGAGGGTGTTGTCCATGCCTACCGACAGTGCCTGCCGCAGGTGAAGCTTTACGGTCCCACAAACTTTTCCCCAATCATCAACCACGTGGCTCATTTTGGCAGACAGGCCATGCAGCAGGAGACTGCCTCTGTGAGTCACTCAGAGCGTCACATCCGTCCGTTTGTAGCCTCCGTAACACACTAATTGTCAGTTTTGTCCTGCAGCAATACTTTGTTCTGCTCATCATCACTGATGGAGTGATCACTGACATGGATCAGACACGCAGCGCCATCGTCAGCGCCTCTCGTCTGCCAATGTCCATCATCATCGTGGGAGTGGGTGGGGCGGACTTCACAGCCATGGAGTTCCTGGATGGAGACGATGGAAATTTGCGCTCGGCTACGGGCGAGGCAGCCATGCGGGACATTGTGCAGTTTGTGCCCTTCAGACAGTTCCAGAATGTAAGATTTGTTTCGCAGACGTGTCGCCACTCGAGCTTAGTTGTGCTTTTCAGTTTGAATAACACCATTTGAATGTCTGCACGTCTTATTTCAGGCAGGCACTGCAGCCCTAGCCCAAAGTGTGCTGGCAGAGTTGCCTGACCAAGTGGCCTCCTTCTTCAATTTATTTGGACTGAAGCCCCCCAGTGATCCCAGTCCATCTTAGAAATGTAGGCCAAACCCCTTATTGATGCTCTGACCCAGCCCCCCGCCCCTCTGTCCCTGCATTCGATCCATGTCAAATTCCACGCATCAGCTTTCACTCGTTCCCTGCTGAGAAGCCTCCGTCCATGTTGGCTGATGGCTCAGCAGGTTTGAGAGATGCGACGGAACTTTTTGTTCCATTTTCCATTTTTGTCCCCATTTACAACTGACGATCCACGTACTGTAAATGTTAATGATGATAAAGATGTGTGATAAAATCCGCCCACTGCTGCTTGTACCACAGGTTCTATTCAGGGATTTTAGAAGGTGATAAAACCCTTTGAATTCAAATATTCCCCCATCAGTGAGGAGCGATCGATTAAAAGTGCTTGTCTCAACGGACAAATTATTATCACAATAAAAAATGGTAGTAACACAGTATTATTACTATCTGTATGTTCACTACTATGACCGCTATCTTGTTACGACTTTTACAAGATATTTAGCAGGTTGACAGCCTTTTGTTTGTTGGTTAGTGTTATTAAATGTTCTCGGTTGTCAAGTAACCATAGAAACGTTTGCAGTATCACTGGTGTAATGACACTTCCACAGAAACATCACTTACTTACACGACATATAACAGACCACTGGCAGCAGTCAAAAAACATACATCAACAACTCCATCTTGTTTATTAACCCCCCACCCCTCCCCACCCCAGTGAGTCTCATCACTGTCCTCCATCTCTTCTCTTCAGGGTCCGCAGGAAATGCTGGCTCAGAGCGTCCTGGCAGAAGTTCCAGGTCAGGTGGTGAGCTTCTTCAGGGCCATGGATTTGAAACCGCCAACACACACACCTCTGTCTGACCACCCAGCATCAGCACCCCCCCCACCCCAGTGAAGCATCCTGAGGAACAATCTCCCTGTGTATTGCGGTGCCTTCAAATGACTTGACTGTCATTTGTTATCTGCATTCAGGTACAAGGTTGTGAGTGTTCCCTTCTCATTCTCCTCAGGAACAGAATCTTAAAATCTTAAATCTTAAATCCCCCAGTGGATCTCTGTTAACCACCATAAAGTGGTCTTTATGGTGGTTAAATCTTTGCCAGCTGTCATTCATGAACATGATCAATCAGTTACTTTTCTGATGGGATGTCGCTCACGTGGTTGATGGTGTGACCCATGAGTGGTCACTAGGACTGTCCAACCACGCCCATCCTCAGACTCATAACATACACGACGTAGCTTAGATGGTTGACAAGTTCTTTCCACAGACAGGCAGGCTGACCGGAAAAAAGGGCTCAAAGTTGCCTTTGTGGTCATTCCTGCTTTAGTCGACTGCTCCACCCCCCTTTTTGCCATGATCACACACACACACACACACACATAAACAATGACTGAAGGTTAATGATGCACAGAGGATTCTGCATAATAATAATAATATCAAACAAGGTTATCTGTAGTTATCTGCATGGTTTGACAGCTAAATGCTGTCAAGTAACTCAGAGGCTGGGAGAATTTAAGTGATTCCTTATTTCCAGCTCTCAAAGTGTGAGGGGGAAAAAAAGCTGCACTTCAGGGGTCAATGAACACTAGATGTATCCACAATAGATTGTAGATATATATAGATAGAATGAATGAAATGACTTGTGTTCACTGTTCCAACTAATGTAATATTCACTAATGTTTACATGTGAGAGTTAATGGATGAAACCGCTTACATGTTTTTTGTTTTTGTTTTTACATTTGATGTGTAAGTTTTATATAACCAAAATTAACATGTCTGTTGTTCCTTTGTTTTTTGATACACAAATCTGGTTCTGTTTATTTGAGATACTACTTTGTGCCAAGAAGTGCTGATCATCACCTGTTGGTAAAATACATATTTAAATGGATGAATATTGAATGTTTGCTGTCTTAAAAACTGATATGTGTGGTTTTATCGCATCTCATTTTACTGACTGCTATGGCTTTAGATGTTTGCACGGAGCATCTGTTCAGTGTTATGTCTTTGTTATTGTTGCCAGTATTTTATCAGATTATGATGGAGTGCAAGAGGATGAAAATCATGTTTAACCTGTATAATATAGCTTATATTTCAAATTGTAATAGTTAAAAAAAATGCAAAAGTATATAATGAAACAAAACATGTTTATTATGTTGCTTTTACATGTTGAAAAGAAACACGTACTAATGTGTGCCTGATCTCTTCATCTCATATACTTTAAATCTGTTCATCTTTGATAACATTAAGCAGTAAACATCAATTAAAAGCATTCAGCATTAAAGTATTTCAGAGTTTTATTTATTTATTGCCTCTGGAGTTGTCTGAATGTGATCGCATCATATTTCAAATTACGTTTGATCAAGCAGAGTATAGATATAGTATATATTATGTAGTATATTAACATACACAACATAACACAATGACATTTAGCAGCCAAGTGCCACGGACATGATGATAAAATTGATGCAAACAACGTCAGTCCGTTACAGTACTGACGTAATGCCGTGGTTCCACAAGCGTTTCCTGTGAAAGTATTTCAAAATAAGACATTCTGTAGGTGATGACACATGAACCAGCGCACCAGCTGTTTGTCCATAGTTTTAAAAGGTTTTTCATCAAAAGCCAAACAGTTCTGAAGCAATAGTCAGAGGTTTAGAGAACGAGAAAGCAGCACCACAGCATTCCCCCTTGAATTATTACTCGATCAGTGAGTCGGAAGCTGGAATCGGAAGCCAAATTGAGCTTCGTGGTGTAGGCGTGGTGGTCCACCAGCTTCAAGACTGGAGACGCGTTTCTCTTTTCGGATACCAAGCGACATTACGGCATTTTCCGGCGTTAACTGTAAAAAGTTGTTCCTACCTTCACGTCTGTAACGGTAAATTCAAGCTGACGTTACCTGTGTACAGTCACGGTGTCAAGTAAAGGAAACGGTTAGTCGCTGCTGGTGTACTAACATGTTGGCTCGTTATCGTCAAACGCAGCTTGTAGTTAGCTTAGCATGCTGTCAAACGTTCGCTAATCCGCTGCTGACGTTAGGGTGGTTACAAATAAAGACGTTTCGTAAATCTTTCAACTACTTAAATTTTCACACTGGTGCTGTGCTATGACTTTGCAATTTAGCGACTTAAAGTTCTCTGTCAACATTTCTGGCATGTAATTGGCTCATACTTCGTTTGTTTGACAGTTCGTGAGCCTTCATTAGCTGGGGCATTCCTGTTTGTTGTTTGTCAATAGTCCAGCATGGCGGCTCAGTGTGTCACCAAAGTGGAGCTGACTGTTTCCTGTGACAATCTCCTGGACAAAGACATCGGCTCCAAGTCAGATCCTCTGTGTGTCCTGCTGATGAGCAGCTCTGACAACCAGTGGTATGAGGTGAGACACAGGAAGTCACACTACACAACTAGAAAATACTGGAGACCGTCGACCTCTGCCAAGCAGCTCATTTCCACCCATATGATCTACTCTAATCAATTCATTGATCATTAAAACACGCCATTGTCACTATTAGTCAAAAAACTTTTTTTTCAAATAGTTATTTTAAAAAATTCTAAACAACCTTGAGACACAAGTCATGCATGCTGTGCTCTATTTCCCTTTTTGTTCTTCATTTTCTTTCAATGGCAAAACAAAACAATCCTCCATCCCTGGGTGGGCTCCAATCCCCAGGGATGTTGGGTTAACAGACAGACACACGTACCACTGTCCCACAGAGACAGTTCACTGCTGCTGTCGTGGAGTTCACGACACAGATGCTGAACATGATTAATTCAACGGATTTCTGGATCCAGATGGTTCCAGAACACTACCAACATTTAATCATCTGGTCCTGGTCCATTAGCAGCATTTACTCAATATTTCATTCAAATATGTCCTGAACCTTTGGCGTTATCTTGATAACAGACAAACAAACAAACAGGTAAATGCTGGCAAAAGAACCTGCCTGGCTGAGGTGATAAAGTCACACCAACACAGTTGGAAATAGACATTTTTTGCTTTGTAAAACCTTCCCTCCAAACCCTTAAGGAATCCTATGGTTAGAGGTGTGTCAGGTAGGTCACAAGTGCTGTGCGGATGCAGAACAGTTAATCATCTACCCTTAATTCAAATGGAGTTGTGTAAATCAGCAGTAGCAAAAAGGACATTTCCCTTTTTTATTGCATTTTGAACTTTGGTACATTCGAAATTTAATCCAGGTTTTCTCATCAGGTCACACGGACAGAAAAAGTCCAGAATTGCCTCAATCCGAAGTTTTCCAAAAAGTTTGTCATCGACTACTATTTCGAGATCGTGCAGAAACTCAAATTTGGGATTTATGACATTGACAACAAGACTATTGACCTGAGTGATGACGACTTCCTGGGTGAGCTGGAGTGCACTTTGGGCCAGGTAAGGGTCAAAACACCAGTCCTTAATATTCACACTGATGTGCAGAGATGTACCGGTATCACAAGGTCACATCACCAGTATTTATGTGTGAAACGTAAAACCAACTTTAACATGTTGCAAACCACAGCTAAGCGTTAAAATACCTGATAAACAGTCACTGTAATCTGACTCCTCATGCTCTTCCACCTTGTTTTAGAGCCCCTTGGTCTTCATTTATCTTTTCCTCTGTTACTCTCAGGTTGTTTCAAGTAAAAAACTGACCCGACCGCTCGTCCTAAAGAACATGTCACCCGCTGGAAAAGGGACCATAACAGTGAGTGAGCTGGACGTCACAACATGGTTGAATGAATTTTGACGTTGTTGAAGCGTCCGTCTGTCATCTGTTTTACTGTAGATTAGTGCAGAGGAAATAAACGATAACAGGGTGGTGAACTTTGAAGTGGAAGCTCGGAAACTTGATAACAAGGTACGCTGGGATCCTGTTTGAAAAGTTGTAGATGATAGGAGAATCACGATAATCACGTAAAAACGACCATGTCATCAATCATTCCCAGGATTTCTTTGGGAAGTCCGACCCGTACTTGGAATTGTACAAGCAGACACAAACTGGATGGCAGCTGGCTCACAGGACAGAGGTAAACACAGTCCCTGAAACAGAGCAACCGTTTTTAATTGACGTTCCAACAAGACGTGGATGTATTTTTGATTTGATCGTTCGTTTTTAACGGTGTGTATGAAAACAGGAAGTATTTGGTTGCTTCACTAGCTGCACTGGGGAAAGTTAGCTGTTGCCTGAAGTTGGAGTCGTGCCTCCGAAATCCTCCTCACTGCCTTTGTGAACTCATCAAATCACTATTCAGTTTTAATGTATTAAGTCACTCAGCTTGGAACATTTTACTGTGTGTCGTACAGGAGATTTATCCTTACAGATTCACCACATTCAACTTCATGAATGTGCACAGGGTAACCTAATGTAACCATACAACTTTGAGAATGAACGTTGTCCTTGGGTTTTAACTGTGTGTTCTGCTCTTAGGTGGTGAACAATAACCTGAATCCAACATGGAAACCCTTCCGAATCCCCCTGCAGTCTCTCTGTGGAGGCGACATGGAGAAACCCATAAAAGTACTGTTGTTCATATATGTATCTGTTGTATATGTACACACAGACCACTGACATTCATTTATTCAGACCTGCAGTTGATTTCGGTGGATTTACACGGTTGTGACATAGAGTTCTCTCTCATCAGGACGGTGGTTTCCACATTCCTCCGACATCTTGTCACACACACTTTGAACTGCTTGAATGTATTTTAGTGTGAGCTTGACATATGGTATATATTCTTTTAACCTCTGAAGCGAACATGTCAGGAAGGAGGATGTTTACAAGCGTACAGGACAAAGTGAGTGGCCGGTGCGTCAGTGTTTGTTTCTGTTCACGGGTGCAGTGTGACAACGGGCTGGAATGTTCCTCATCTTCATTCAGCTCAGAAAACACCTTCTGTCTGACACCATACCGTCTTCTCTCTGTGTTACGAGCCGTCATGGTGATATTTTGTCTTTTGCATGTTGTTTTTCTTTTACTTCAATTAAAGAAGAAACAAGTGTTTCCACTCAGACTTTGCTGTCAGCAGGTTTCACATCTCTGTAGCACTTCTTTAAATATGTTGAGTGCGTCATCTGTTTTATCAATGAGCTGCAGCCTCACTGGCTCCATCAGCTGCATCACATTGTCCTTTCCCTGCCAGGTGGAGTGTTACGACTATGACAATGACGGCTCACACGATCTCATTGGAACGTTTGAGACCACGTTGACACGCCTCAAAGAAGCTTCCCGCACGTCTCCGGTATGTCTGTGTGTACAAATACAAATCTGCAATTTCTAATCTAATTTTGTTTGTCATTCATAACTCCTTCTGAAATCAAACCGAAGATGTTGTCTCCTCCTCAGGCAGAGTTTGATTGTGTCAACAGCAAAAAGAAACAAAAGAAAAAAGGCTACAAGAACTCTGGTGTTGTGAGCGTGAAGCTGTGTCAGGTATTTATCGTTTGTAACCCTACATGTTCTTCAGGACTGTGGATGACCTGTGTTTGATCCTGCAGGTGGTGAAGGAGTTCACCTTCCTCGATTATATAATGGGGGGCTGTCAAATCAACTTCACTGTGAGTCTGGACTTTTCTCGCTTTGGGGGACGTACCGACTTGATCTGTGGAAACACGTAACATGTGGAACGTGTATTTTTTCCGTCTGTCAGGTGGCTGTGGACTTCACAGGCTCCAACGGGGACCCCAGGTCTCCTGAGTCTCTGCACTACATCAGTCCTCAGGGCGTCAACGAGTACCTCTCTGCTATCTGGTCCGTTGGCCAAGTCATCCAGGACTATGACAGGTACGTACGTTATATGACAATGTCATCTACTGGTGAAGTGTGGGACAAATAACAAAAGGAGCCCATTGAATTTAAAGTACAGTATTTGTCACAGTCAATGAAAAACAAAGCAATGAAGACTGTGTTTGTCTTTCCCCTGCAGTGACAAGATGTTCCCTGCTTTTGGCTTTGGGGCCCAGATCCCCCCCTCATGGAAGGTAAACCCTCTGTTTGAGTCGGAGACAAATCAGACACTGACAGTAACGCTGTCGCCATCCACACTGATGGAGGGTGGTGCGAGAGATGGTGGATGAGGCGTCATGAAGCATCGGGGCACATTAGTCACACTCATACTGTGGTTCTGTGGCACACTGTTACTCATTACTGACACCTGCTGGATTGTAAACGAGTTGAGAGGCTCCACTGACATACTGATTAAATGACCTAGTACATATACAATGATACTATTTGTTATTGTGTTTTATATTGTACTCTATTGAATACATTAGATAATATAAATTATTACAGATGTTATACATATGTTTGATATCTTAAAAATGTACGGTCAATAAATAATGTGAACGTGTGTCATAACGTGAAAATCAAAGAGAAAGTTTTAATGTAATGTTGCTTTGAAAAAAACAAAACAAACACCAACTTTCTTTTCAGATCTATGACGAAAATGGTCCCACATGGCCAACATCTTTCTTTGTGATTCAAAAGTGCGAGGTTTTTTTTTTTTTTTTTTTTTGGGCAGAGATGCATCCTGTCGAGAGATGCTTCCTTATAAATAAAGTTTGGCGCATCAGTGACAGATGAAACGTAGTTTCAGAGCAGTAACGTTTCAGGATCAACCACAAAGCCGCAAATTTGCTGTAATATTCAGCAGGAGCAACCGTAACTTTTTTGTTATTTTGCATGGGAAAATATATATATATGTATATGTATAATATCATGTATTCATCACAAAATACATATAAACGTGTATATATTGTTATATCTGTTTATCTATTATCCGTGGGACATCCAGTCAAATGACAGGACTACATGACAGCGATGATGTAAATAAACAGCACTGACACTAGTGTCCAGAATCGTTCCCTATTCCCTCCTCCCTCCTCACTATATAGAGAGTGATTTTGGACACACATCGGTCACGTGACCTTTTCT
>CAAKHB010002195.1:233130-257122 GCA_901007665.1 Aeoliscus strigatus
CGTGTACTTCTGGGCTGTTTCCTCACCGTTATCTCTTATCATTTGTACCCCATGAGGTGAGCTGTTGGATGGTGCCCCAGGTGGAGGGAGATTGTCAGTAATCTTGTATTTACTCCATTTTCTAATAACAGTCGATCTCTTCTCACCAAGCTGCTGCCTATTGTAGATTGTACACCTGGACACGACTAGGCTGAGACAACCTGATGTCCCCAGACAGCTCTTTGGTCTTTGGAGAGGTTGCAGTCTGGTGGTTTAAAGGTGTGGACAGGTGTTTTTTTTATACAGATAACAAGTTCAAACAGGTGCCATAAATACAGGTCAAGAATGGAGGATAGAAGAGCTTCTTAAAGGTCTTCCATGTTTGGGTACTAATACTTATTTTCTGCACCATATGTACTGATAAATTCTTTGAAAAGCATACATGATTTCCTAGATTTTCTTCTGTCATTCTGACATTCTGTCTCTCAGTTGCACCTATGTTACCTCTGATGAGCATTACACGCCTCTCATCTTTTGAGTGGGACAACTTGCAGAATCGGTGGCTGCCAAATACTTTTTTTGCCCCCGCCGTACACTTCAATGCCGTAAACTTAATTTGTGATATGCAGAGTCCCTTCGATATTGAAACAAAGCCATGTCAACAATAATCTAAAACTTTATTGTGCTCAAGTACAAAGATGCAGCTTCTTCACCGATATCACTCAGTACAGAACAGAGTGATTATGGCTGTTACGTCATCAAATCTAATCCTAAAACCACCTGGGACCAGGCACTTCATGATTATTTTATTACAAAAATAGGCTATTCTCTTCGAGGGATTCTCCATAATAACTGAACAACTTACAGCTGCTGTGTAGACGTCAGCATCTAGAATACATCACATCTCGCATTATCATGTGTGAGGTTCAGCAGGACTACATGTTGTGTGTAAATCTGACGGTCGGGAGTCTCGTGCAGCTCAGGAACCTACAGTTTGCTAGTAGCTACATGTGGTGGATGTTGTCGTGATCCATGAACTGTTTCAGGTTGTGCAGGTTGTCCCACCACTGGAAGAGGAAGGTTTCTGCAATGAGGCTGAACCACGGCGTGATGTCCAGCTCTTGGTTCTTGGCCTGCTGGAGCATCTCTCGCAGCTCCTCCTTGCTCACGTAGCAGTGGCTTTTGATCTCATTAGGGTCTGGACTCAACTTCACATCCTTAAGTAAGAAAGAAAATAGTAACATTTGTACCTACGAGGTAATAATACGAGCTGTCTTTGTACTTTTTGACACTTTCTAGCAACATGAGACTGGAATCATATTGTGTATATATATTGTATATATATATTGCACATACGCAATAATGTGGAAACTACAACAGTGATGCCAGTTGGGAAATGTAGTATTATCGTATCTTGAGGGAACTTATTTTATTGCACACCCATCGTAAGTGAAATGACAGTAGTGATTTGTCTGTCTGTGCGTGTCAATGACGTATGCTGGGATGACGTGTGATGCTCAGATATGAGCCTCTAAGTTGGAGCAGCTCCTGTGAACCACCACTTGGAACCTTGCTTTGACGCACAAAAACTCACTTAACTGGTGCAAACAGACATTCATGGAATGATCAAATTATTGTACATTTCACTTTGTGAAGGATTATTGATCGTTCACAGGTACACTTTGTCTGCCTTTGATTTAATTTGATTCTTAATTTGTTATTTTCCAACTATATTTATAGAGTAGATATATGCTGTAATACAATGAATTTGTACATGTACGTGGGTTGCATTGTGTCACATTGCAAACGTGTTGTTCTCATGCGGCTCCAGAAACATTCCATCTCTACCTTCTGCATGAAGAGGATGTAGTCAATCTCATGTTCTCCCCACACGCCGTCCGACTGGGCCTTGTAGTGGATCCTTGTTAGGTACGTCATTTCATCTGGAGTCACCTGCACTACCACAGGAGGTCAGAGGTCAGAGACACCACAGTCCACCTTTGTCTACCAACACACCAACTCACCTGTTCAGTGGGGATTCCCAGCTCAGCTTTCAGTCGTCTCTGAGCGGCTCTTCTCACTCCGATGGCATCCTCCTCCTCCAGCTCGCTGTCTGTGTGTAGAGGATGACTGCAGCACGTGTTTGTGAAACAGCCTGAACACACACACACACACACACACACGTCAGACATGCCAGTGTATCCCAGTGGATAGGATTATTTTAGCTGTGGGTCGAATTTTTTTTAAGCGACTAACCTGGAAATGTGATTTTGGCATCAGACCTTTGTTGCAAGAGCAGCTTCTCTTCGCTATTGAAGATGAAGACACTGAACGCTCTGTGTAATAAACCTGGCACAGACAATTTACCAAAAGTTGATAATACATGGGAAAGGAGGAAAAACAGAGGATCTGTGCATGCTAAAGCAGGTACCCTTGTCGATGTTGGAGTTGAGATGGCAGTTTTTCTTGGTGTCTGCTCCAATCCTCTGGTCCTTCTCGTCCACCAGGATGCACATCTCAGCCAGCAGCTGCACCTGCTTCTCATCCAGGTGATCTGTGGTTATCTCAGGCATCCTGAATGCAGTGTGGACTCGTCTCACCTCACTGAAACGTGCATTTTAAAACATTAGGTTTGTGCTTAACAGCATAGATCTGAAACACAACAAATACAAAGGCTTAGACTGTGTGACAGATTAAAACATGAGCAGTGCATTTCCATCAATGAGCAAAACTGTATTCTTCAACATAACCATGAACTTACTGGAGTAATAAGACAAGTTGACTTTATTTAAAAAGTGCCGAACTGATAGTGAACGCATGCATGAATAGAAAATAAGTTCAGTCTCTATTTGGTAGCTTTTTAGTTTTAGCAACACGCAAACATACTCAAAGTGTCGATGTTTTTCAGCGGTGTTCAGCAGCAGTTTGCTGAGGAACATGCGTCACCGACGGACGGTCACTTTATCTCAGCTTAGCGCCAAACGCCATTCCAAAGCTTTAGCTCTTCAAAGGCCCCAACTTACCTGGAAAAAGCTCTCGAACAGCTCCTCACCGTCACTCCTCCAGGTATGTTTGATTTCAGGACAGCAGCTCCGCCGAAGGACACCCTCCGCAGCACCGCCCACACAGCCCGCACCATCGCCTGACCTACACCCAAAACCAATCACGAGGACTGAAGCTACGGGCGGCGTGAAAACCCGGAGAGGATCGCGATAGCTCCCGAAAAAGACCCGGATGAAGATCTGATCATCTGTTATACATGAAAGTATTTACTTTGTACTAAATCAAATACCAAGTATTGCATTACATGTAACGCCTCAATCAAAAAGTCGTCCCATTTCACGAATTCATTGTTTTATTATGTAAATTATTTTAACTGTCAATAAAAGTAGCTAATGTTTACATAGTTCGCTGTATGGATTTATATATAACTGCGACGTGTAATACTGCTAAAAGAGAAGTCACCAAATACTTTAAATTATATGAGCTTGACTTGTTCACAATAATAATCCAGGTCCAGCTTTGCCATCGACCCTGAATCAGTGTTGCCAAATTTTTAGTGACTTTCTGGACCCCCCTGGCGAGAAAATTAGACAAAAGCGACTAGCGACAAATCTAGCGACTTTTTTGGTGATCAGAGGCTCCAAGATCGCGGGAGGGGGAAAAATAATTGCGCTGTTTTCTCTCGTTCCCCGTTCAGGTAAGAGACAGAGAGGGGCAGTGGAAGAGAGACACAGGCAGAGAGGGGCGGGGGCGGAGTTGAGGACAGCGTGGATTGTCGCTTCGCACCCCCCCCCCTCACACGTTTGGATTGGACCGCTCGCTCATCTAGCGACTTTTAGCTACTTCTGGGCGGGCCAATAGCGACTTCCGATGCTGGGGAGTTGGCAACACTGCCCTGAATATCGTCAGCAGAGGTCGGCCCGCACCACTCAGATAACTGGATTTAAAGACGCCGTGTTCGCCATGCACACAGCCAACAAAGACTCCAAAAAAACAGTCACTTACATGCGGACTAATCTGGTTTACGTCCTCTGATGTTGACTCTACTGCGTTAGTTCAAGACGACATTTTTTCCGGAGAGTCCTGGTAGTTTGACGTTCAGTTCCTGCGTGTGACGTCACGACTTTTCATTGGATGACTTGTCAGTGGCGTGACCGCCCATTGGCTGACAGTGGACAAACACCAACCACTAGTGATGTCAAGCATAGACGTATATTCCTGTATATATATATGATGTCAAGACATAGACATATATTCTTGTATATATCATATATATCATGAGGCGTATCGGGGAAAGAAAAGAAAACAATCCTTTAAAACGCAAAACTGCTGAGAAACTCTTGTTTATGAATAAAAGTGAATAAGATGTCCTGTCCTGTACATCACTGTCCAAGCACTTTCACTGTCTTCAGCCTGATGACTCCCATGCCATTTTCAGAAAAACATTGCACAACCTGCCATATTATATTACAATTTTGGGAAAATGTACACACACAGAATACATTCAAAAATGTAGTAGACACATTTGTGGTAAGTTATGTACAGAAATGATTTGATCATAAATTTTTTGTAATTCATAGTCATTCCCAGCAGACATAACAGACACAGATATTCAATGCATCACACATTCTGTGGTTCAGATACAGCTGCCTGTGATTATACACTTGGCCAGTTGGTGGTTTTGTGTGCACGTGAAGCTTCGAGAAATGAACCGTTTCTCGAACCAATTGGCTCAAGTAGTTCAATGCCTCATGAGGCTTCATCTCACCATCACTACTAACGACCCAACTTAGTATTAGTAGCTGGACGAAGAAGCTACTCGGATGAGTCGTAAAACGTCTTTGAGCTAACTACAAGTCCAGTTGTCTACGATTTAACCCAGCTATGACCTGGATGACCGAGAACCTTCACAGACAACAGTCACAATGATGAATTAAATCAGCTGGGACAGGAAAGCCGCAATGAAATAGAGTTACAGATGAGTTCAGAGGGTTGATGACGGCGCCACGGATTTGACGCAGTAGCATAATTCAGGTTTTAGTTGTAACTTTTGGGATGATTATGGGGGGGTTGACATGGTAAAAACAGGTCATATAGATAAAATGGCCTGAGAAGGTTTTTTGTAGATTGTATGTAAAACACACTTTGCAGAGTTTGCCATAAATGTCATAGATGAAGTTTGTCCTATCAAGGGAGAGAGACATTTCTCCATCTACAGGAGCTAAGAAAAACTTCTGAACTGAGCAATAGATGGCAGCACTTGATCTTTGTACCTTTGTCGTTAGTACGACTTCTCACACAAGGGAAAAAACAAAGACTGATTCATGAGATAGTGATATTTATTACACGCAAACATGAATAACTGAATGAACTCTGAAACCGAAATACTGTAGCGTAGTTTTACCAATCAATAAATTGGACAAAGCCAGAACAACAAATGTTCCATTTCCTTCACTCAGACTGTTTTAGCTGCACAGTAACCTCAAACCAAACAAATAAACTCAACATTAATGAGTTATTACAGTGTATAAACAAATGAGGTATGATAAAAATACACAAGTACAGTATATAAAAAATACATCTTGTCTCTTTGTTGGAGGTATGAGATTCATACAGAAGGTTGGAGAGGCCATGTTGACCGGATTGAACCCAACTGAAAACGGCCTTTTGAACATGACATTCAGTGTCCAGAGGACATACTGTTAAGTACTTCAAATGTTCACAAGATGGAATAATCCATTGTTTGTACAGTGTCCTGACTTTGTGGTCGTGTCCTCTCAGCAGCCTGACTGACATGTGGCTCAACTGTACCGACTGCTGCCACTTCGACTTCTGCGCCTGGAAGTACTGCGACTGGAGGAGCGATAGGACCTGTAAAAGATTTGAAATTAACATGAGGCCTCACATGTATTTTGTAAATTGGATAAAAAACAACAACAAAGCAATTCAATAAAAGTTAAAGCAAATAGTGAAGCAGCTCCTCTCATTCCTACATGAACAAAATGCCTGACTGGGTAATTCCTACTGTCAAATCTCTGTTCACATGCCAGTGTTAAAGCATCTCACCAGGATCTGCGGTCTGAGCTCCTGTAGCTGTCACTTCGCCTGCGTCCTCGTCTCCTGCTTGTACTCCGACTGGAATAACTGTCAGATGAGTCTGACCTGCATTAACACCAACCCAGAGTGTTACAGTCACACTGATGTATTCAGTAGGTCCCAAATACTTCATATTCAGTTTATGTGTATAGATTGTGTTTTATATATTTGTGTTTATACCTGAGCATACAGCTGTTTGATGACCTTGTTCACAAACACATCAAGATCACTTCAGGATTAATATATGAAGGATGTTCACAGACCTGGATCTCCTACGGCGATCATACGAGCGACTTCTGGAGTGACTTCGACTGTACGTCCGACTGACAGGAGGGAGGAAACAAAGACTCAGTTGACTGCAGATTGTGTGCAGGCTCAGGTCAGTTAGTTGGTGTGTTGGTGTGGTTCTGTCTCAGTAAGTGACTGAAGCTGCGTTTCCTTACCGGTGACCTCTGTAACTTCGGTATGTGCTGCTGCGGGAACGTCCTCTCCCACGTCTCCGTTGGCTCCTGCTCCGACTCCTGAGGAAGAGTAAGCTGTGAGAATAACATCCTCCGTGATCTAAAGACACGTACCGATTTGCTGATGGTGCACCAACTGCTTTGACCAACTTATTCCAACCTGGACGAGTAGCTGGAGCTGGGCGATCTACTTCTGGACCTGCTGTAGGAGTGGGACCACCCTCTGCTGCGGGACCGCTGACTGGAAGCAGAGCGAGAATTCCTGGTCCCAGACCTCGACTTCTTCAGCGAGCGTGTGTGCGACTTCCCTCTGGTCTTTCCTGCAGAGGGGGAGCGTTCCTCACTGGAGCTCTCCTGGTTTCTGGGCCTCCGGTTCAGCCTCACAGTCTTGCGAACTTCATCAAAAAGGGATCCGGGCCGGACGAGGCTTTTACTTTTGATCTCCATTCTCACTCCCTGTGCTTCGGCCGTCCGGTTCGGCTGAAGCTGCATGTTTTTCACACAAAGCGGCAGCGTGTTCTGTGAAGACGCCGTTCCTTTCAGGGGTTTCCATTTGAAATGTATAACGGTGCCGGAAGCATCCGTCAGCTGAGCAGCTGCTGTGGCGGCAACAGAGGACTGTTGGCCGCCATGAGGCTGAGGTAAACCCCCGTCTCTGCACGCTGACAGCTGGGACGGCGACGGAGGTTTAACTGTCAGCTCAGGTGCGTCGTTTACACCTGAAGCTTCAACTACTGTTTCGGCGTCATGCTCTGGAGTACAAATGTCCATGTCGCCCACTGACGCCAACGCTCTGATACTGGGTGAGTCACTCCTACTGGACGACGGAGGAGGAGCCTTCACCTGCTTTGGGTTTTTACCAGTAGACTCTCTAAACCTCTGCTGGCCCCTGTTCTCTTCTCTCGTCATATCCTTGTTAAAGGTCTGGACTTCTTCATTCTTACAGTCTACTGCTGGTCTCTCCTTGGCATCTCGCGTTGATTC
The DNA here is from genome assembly GCA_901007665.1 of Aeoliscus strigatus. NCBI lineage: Eukaryota > Metazoa > Chordata > Actinopteri > Syngnathiformes > Centriscidae > Aeoliscus > Aeoliscus strigatus. The sequence goes on from CAAKHB010002195.1 coordinate 240,654, forward strand.
ATCTTCATCTTCTTCCTCCCCAAACTCTAAAGGCGGCTGCCAGTGAAAAGTTTCTTTCAGCCTCTGCAGTTTCTTCTTGGATCTCTTTGTCTTGTCCTTGCCGTGACGGGTTTTGCTCTCCCCTTTGCTCTTGTGTTTATGTTTGCGTTTTGCTTTCTTCTTGCTCTTGTGCCTCTCCGGCTCTGCAGCCTTCTCAGGACACTTCTGTGACGCGCCAGAGGAAACCTTGTGTCCTGCTGCATTCACTGCCACCAGTGGCTTTCTGGAGGTTTCCCCATCCGATTCAGAACTCGCTTCCCCTTCCTCTTTTTCCGATATGGCGAATGACCTGGTGGTTACATTTTCAGGGTCACTCTCAGAATTCCAACCAGTGACTCCAGCCAACGTCTTGTCAGGAAGTTCCCTGAGTGCCTGTTGCTGTGTTTTTGTCTGGTTACCACTGTTGCTGTCGCTGTCCCATTCAGACCTGTCCTTCCAGCTCTCCAGCAGCGCAGTGCTGTGATGCTGCGTCTCTCCGTCCTTTTTGAGGTTCTCCAAAGAACCACTGACATCAGGACTTTCTGACTGAGCATCTTGACTCAAAGTGATGGAGAGGTACTTATCTAAGTTCTTAATCCGATTCAGAGAACTGTAATACGCTTTCCACTCCTTGTCTAATGTTTTCTTCTTTCTGCTTCTGGTTTTCTGGTAGTTTTCACCCTCTGACCTGCTGTAGGACGGCGAGCTGCTGTGACAGACGTGAGGGGATCTGGACCTGGACTTGCTGTAACTTGTACTTCCACAGCGACTGTTGGACCTGCTCCTGGGTGACCTGCTGTGCGAGCGCTGTGCAGGTTTGTGTGCTGTGCCAATGTCTGAGTCTCCTGGGTTTTGTGAGGTGTTTGCTTTCTCTGCGACACTATCGACCTTTTGTCCGGTGGAACAAATCTTACTGGGAGAGACTTTGATTTCCTGGATATGGACATAGGAGGGTTTCCAGGGCTTCTGACCGGGCTTCCAGCGTGAGGGGGGAGGGCTGTCGCTCAGAGGGATCACAGGAGCACTTTCTGGAGCAGGGACAGGCGCGAGCCGAGAGACAGGTGCAGACTTGCTCTCTGGAAGTTTCTCCAGCACGTGGATGGTTGTGTGTGGTTTGGCCTTGCTGATTTTTCTCTTCCTTGGCGATCTGGAAGAAGGTCTCCTTCTGGACGGAGAGTAAGACCTTGACCTCGACCTAGATCTTGAATAGGACGGAGATCTGGATCTAGACCCGGACCAATTTCTAGAGCGAGACAAGCTCCTGGATCTTGTATAAGACCTTGACCTTGAATAGGACCTGGACTTCCCTCTAGATCTGGATCTACTAGATGTGTACCTGGAGTAAGATCGCGACTCTCTGGTGGAGAGCGAAGTCTTGCGGCTCCTCCGAGACAAATGTCGCTGACTGGAAGAGGAATGAGACGGAGAATGGGATGTTTTTTCTGAAGACAACGACCTTTTACCCACTGAGCCACAGGAGTCTTGAGGTTTGTTCTTATAGCTCTTCTTCTTGCTACGCTTACGTTTTTTGGACTTCTTCTTGTGTTTGCCCTTTTTTTTCTCCTTCTTCTTTTGGCAGTGCAGGCTGGATCTCTCTGAGCGGCGTTCTGACGAGTGTTCTGAAGACCTGGACCACGCAGAGTCACTTCGGTCACTCCATCTGCTTAAGGAACAGACGTTTCAATTCATTACGACAGAAGATGCACGGAGAAAAAAATGAAAATCCAATCAAATCAGACCTGTCTCCTTTGCTCCATCGTTCAACGCTCGGGGGTTGATAAACCTTTGTTCTTTTCATCTCCTCTTTCCAGTGAGGTGGAGTTTCACTACTCCCTCTCTCTTCTGCAGATGCAGAGCGGGATTTTGACCTGGTGGGAGTGTGGTATCGCTGCAGAGAAAAAAGAAGACTCGATACCTGAATACACAAACGTATTAAAGACAACTGACTGACTTATCACATCGAATCAGGAGAACGATATGAACGTACTATTGTTCCTCTGCCTTTAATCGTCCGTCCAGACTTGGAAACTGCAGGTTTCTGTTCAGCTGAAAGAGAAGACTCATCTTTCTCAACTCTGAAAAAAAGCAAAACACACTCTTGAACGACCTGTATAGGTGAATGCAAAGATACTTTTAAGATTTACGTCAAATTGAAAACTGACATCTCTGTTTTGGCTTCCTGAGATGTGTCCCGTCGCAGCAGGAAGCGGTTTTCTGGAACCGGTGGAATTTCCTCTGCTCTAACTATTGGTTTCCCTCTCTTCCCTCCCTGTTCCTTCTCTCCTTCCGGTTCTGTCTCTCCCTCCAGCATCTCTCTTTCCACGGGACTACAGAGTGCAAAAATGTCAAACAACATTTTGTTATGCAAAGCATGGCTTCCTGGTGAAGTGACTGATGTCACCATCGCTGTCGTGTGTGCGGGCGACAATGACCTTCGCTGGGAGGATATGATGTCAGTCTTCTTCTCCTTCTTTGACTCCCTCCTTTTCTTTTTTGACCGTTTACTCTTTGCACGTCTTTTGTGTTTGTGACGTTTGAACTTTTCATCTGATTCGCTTTCCGATTCCACCGAAGAGGACGACTGAGAGGAAGAGTCATGGGAGTTGAAGGAGGAGTCAGCAAAATGGGGGGTTCTTTTCCTCTTGCATTCAAGAACTGAAAAAAACAGAAGCAGCAGTATAATTACATCAATATCATCAGAGCTCTTCAATCTGGCAACTCACCCAAAGTGATCTAGACTGATAAGTGGCACTTTGGTCAAAGATTTCTTGTTAATAAATTGGGGTGAACAGTTGTTTCTGAGAAAACTGACAATATCAGTGGTGGTTCTGGTGACTCGGTAACCTACTGTCGTTAGCGGACTTGGTGATCAGCTGTCCACAGTCCACCACTCTCACGTCAGCGTATGGCCGGCTCACCGAATCCGTCTTCAGCCCCTCAATCTTCTTTATTACTTCAAATCCGGAGATGACAAGACCGAAGACGACGTGGACTCTGTAGAAGGACAGAATAATAGAAAGGAGGAAAAGAAGAATCAGGAGAGAAGAGATCTGCCATGACAGCAACACTTGGCATCACATTCAAACTTACCCATCAAGATGAGGCGCCATCTTGGTTGTGCTGTTAGTGGGGAAAAACAATCAAGCCGGGGGGGGTCAATCCATGGCAGATATTGAGACCATGAAAGAAGAAGAAAAGGGAGGACAAGATTGAGAAAAACTCCTGTAAACACACATGGTGCTGCTGTAGTATGGGAGCTATCTTAGAAATTCATCAGACCCTTTGTTTCATCATAGTTGATAGCGAATCAATTCAGAAAACACTTAAAATGTTGACTGTTGAATTAAAAACTCTGCATCGGGAGTGTATGTGATTAGATAGTTGAGTCATAGAGTCCATAGATTTTCTTTAATTAACAAATGACTTGTTTTATGGTGACAACCAATGAAAGTCTACCAAGTCAAATGACGCATCACCTCAAGTCATTTATGAATATGGTTGAAACTGATTAAACAGTGTGCTTTGCAGAAGGCTTGCAAATATAAACTAGTGAACGTGAATAAATACAGTCAGGAGAGAGATAAAACACAGCCTTGGAGACACATTACCTTGGAAGAGCAGGATGCTAGAGTTTCTGTAAATTTTACAAAAAATGGCAAGAGAAAAAATGTAACACATTTGTAGGTAAAAAGATTGAATCCATGTTTCTCTGCACTTTGAATTCTAACGGACACAAAGGGGGGGTTGCTGATGACACACTCAATGACAAATTCTACTCTACAATATGAGAACAGGTGAAAGGACACACAGGAACAAAACTAACAATCAAAAGGCAAAACAATGGTAATAATGATAATGGTACAATCACTTAAACGGTGACGAGTGATTTGTTCATGAATGCTACTCACATGAAGAACTGTGAGCCGTTGGTGTCCTTCCCACGATTGGCCATGGACAGCAGGAATGCTTTGTCATGTTTGAGAGTGAAGTTCTCATCTGTTGGGAGCAGGAAACGGGGCGAGGCGTGTCAGTGCGCATCCTGTAATCACTCAGATCACTGAAATGTTTGGCGAAGACCACTGGTTGAAACATAGCGATCCGTCAAACCTAATCAGCACTTCACCGTTGTGTCCTTCCAAAATGTTTTGGACAAATCTGAATGACATTGATTCTAAAACTACTGATGTGAGCCTCATTTCCAAGCAGAACATCAGGGGAAATACTATTTTCCTGTGCATAACCCTTTGTGATGCTCATCAAAGCGTCGTCCATGCTGGACGGCTAACCACTGATAACCAATGTGGAACTCAAAGGGCTTTTAATGCCGAGATCAGACCGCATAACTTTGTTGCGGGAGAAAAAATCTTGTGTATTGGACCCGATTAGGAACATCAGGAAGACCAAAGTGACTGAGTAGTAAAACATATGTTTCTGGTAAACTCTACAGGACTGCACTTCACTGCATACTGCATTTCACAGCAGAGGAGCAGGACACACTGCGTGAGTTGTCACCATAAAAACAAACTACTGTGGAGTCTGATCCTGACATTTGTGAGCATGGAAACCTGCCGTCCTGCAGTACCGTAGAAATGCGTGTCAAAAAGGGCTCTGGAGGTCAAACTGTCACTGTAGGAATGGAATTTCTTCTCCAATCCATCCAGCATTGTTTTTACTGACTGAGGAAGGTGGTGGGGACAATGTTGACAGTGTTACTGAACTTTGCACTTACCTCTCATTTTGCAAAAGACCACTCTATAAATAAAAGAATATGTTGAAAATTTTAGAAGAAGATTGTAGCTTTGAATAAAGAGAATGCCTACTCTCCATGCTGACTTCATAAAGCCCACAACTGGTACTAAACAGAAGACACAACTCTTTGTAGGAAAAGCGAAGGTAATTATGTATACTGTATGTATCCAGTCACGTTTCTAGAAAAGCCTCAATTCTGCAGTTGTTATTGGCGATTACAGAGATGAATGTCTCAGTGAATGTCACAGCTCCAGGGACGTTGTGATTTCTGTTTTTCATTTTATTCACATTGTCCTTGCTGCCACTTGAGCTCAAGGTCTTCTCTTCAGGTTGAAGCTGTTGTGTGTTTTAGTGGCCAGTCACTGTCCCTGTTGTGATGCAGGACAAACTGTCCCCTCTGATGGTGTAAAACACTGATGAATGACCTGTCAACCACAAAACCCTTTGGAGTGCACAGCGTTTCAACTCTGCAGTAGCAGACAGGTAAGTCCCCAGCAATAGTTGAGCACCTGTGTGAAACGTTCAACGCTTCATGTGCTTTCTGTACCACACAAATGGAAGTTATTCACCTGAATTCACCTGAGTTATTTTCCTGTTCCAATAAAAAATGAAGAAATGAGGCTGTTCTAAAGTCTTTGACTGTTTGTGTACAAAATCAAATTTTACAACAATAAGGAAAGCATCATTTATTTGGGGGGGGGGCAATAAATTACCTGACATGCAACATTATATACTCATGCAAAGGTAAATAAGTAGGAGGCTGAAAATGAATATCAACAGTATCGTAACATTAGAGAATGAGTTTGATTTACCTTCAAAGAAGCCACCATATATGGATTCTCCGCCTCTTCCATTTCCTGTTGAGATTCAAAGAAAATAGTTTCTTTTTTTTCATTTTTCAACGATTATGACCAGAGACAAATAACACAAAGCCAAACAGGATTAACTGTGTTGGACATCATTACCTTCAGTGAAATCTCCACCCTGGATCATAAAGTTCTTTACAACTCTATGAAACGTGGAGCCTTTGTAGCACAGCTTTTTTCCTGTACTTTTACCAGTTCCTTTTTCACCTGGAGAGAGACATGTCGACTGAGCAACAGTGAGGACAAAACACACACAAAAGCCCTGACACTGTACTTTGTGCCTTTGAGCGTAGATTCTTTGAGGTGCGAGGTAATGAAACCACATTAGAAGGGGTTTAAATAAACTCGACTTTGTTCAGGCATCCTGGGGTTAATGCTCTGGTGCAGGCCAGAGGCATTCATTAAAAAGTCTACGTCTAGACCAACCTTAAGCTTTAATCCTCTGGATTTCCTTTCCCTCATGTGACACAAAGGAAGACATTTCATTAGATGTCTTGATATGGTGGCTGCTTTCAGGCTGTTCAACCTGGTAGCTTAGGTTGCTGACCTTGGTGGTATTCTGCTCTACTGGCTTCAGTTGTGTCCCAAGGGCTTGATTCACCATGTAAAAGGACTTTTAGAAAACCACAGCACATGGCTCAGGTGTGCCGTGTAGAGGATTGTGTTCTGCTACGTTGTCTGTGTGTGTGAAAGTATGCAAAGGGAAACATTCACCTAACCCACCATCTCCCACGTCGGCCCTTGCCCGTATCGCATTGCATCGGCCAGGTGAGGCATAAAACGAAAGGGAGGATCGATCGGCAGTCTGTTTGTAGATTTATGATTATCTCTAGGCAGGAGCAGAATACTACCACAAGCTGTGTTTCACTCAGCAGAATAAAAATCACAGAAGGGGAGACGTGAACCCACGAACAACCCAGTGACTCCATCTGCCACCAAACAATTTATACTTCATGATTACATGAAGAACAGGAGGAAAGACTGAGAATACTGTAAGAAATGACCTCTTTATATCCTTATCATGATTATAGTGTTATAGCATAATATGGAAAGAACACTTGTTTAAAGAGCAATGAGTTTAAATTCTTAAAAACATGAAATAACATAAAAAAAGACCCTGATGATACGTTAACCCCAAAACACTGCCACATGGAACCATACTATCATCATCATCACATTCAAAAGCCTTGGCTTGAATTTTTTTTTTCCTTATTTGAAATGCATTTCATTGTACAATTAATCTATTATTAACTATGATATATTTGATAACAATGTGTCAAAAATGTGTCAAAGCCATGGTTTTAATTGAACATTACTCACCAGTGCACAAACAAAGAAAGTTTTTGCTTGTCCTGGGACAAATATCCGAAAAAAGTTGAAAAACAATTCTCCCAACTGCAAAACAAAAAAAGAAAAAAAAAAAACAGATGTCCAATTATGGTAGCATGCAGCTAGTTAGCATTTGGCGTGTATGAACTTTTAATACTTTTAATAATAAATAAAAGAGAAAATATAGCGCAAGCCAATATTAATCTTTAATAACAACAACAATAATAATAATAACAATAATAATAACAATAATTAATCTTTATATTTTAATATTTTTGCCTGAGCATGACTACAGTAACATCCTACATTACTATTCTTTATCACATTTGCTTACCTGGCTCCCTGTTGAGCTCCACATCAAAATAACACTGAGGCCGCTCTTTCACCCCCATGATGCTCAAAGTCCAGGTGACCTACAATGTGAAATGAGTAAAAAAAAATAATTAGCAGTAAAAATATTACTAACAAAGCTGTATGCAGTTTTTAACTTTAAGAGACCACAACACTAAGGAAGGAGGTATGCAGAGAGGAGAGGAGAGACCAACGGAATAGAGAAAGAGAGGGAGAGAGAGAGAGAGAGACAGAGAGAGTATTAGAGAGAGCATTTGGACTATTGTGAAATGTACCAGTAATGTAAATGAAAGCATCTGTCACACATCCTCTGACATTTAAATGTGCTACAACCTTTAACAGTCAGAAACTGGATAGAAATTCCACACATCTGAGCAAAGTGAAAGTGACAGCTGAAACCATCACCTCATTAAGCTTTTAAAAAAAAAAAAAAAAAAAATTAGGATCATGAAGCCAAAAAATCTTTTGTATTTTTTCCCCCCACAAAATCACAGAAAGGTCGGGCTGGGTACAGACTGTCAGCTGATTCTGACACAAGGGAAACTTAGACCAATCTTTTCTGCACTTCGCTTCATCTGACACGACTGAAGGGAGAATAAACAAAGTCAGGTACTGACAAAGATGGAGCTGAAGCTTTAAAGTTGTCATTTGGAGTGTAAATTAAAAGTCTGATTTTTAAAAAACAAACAAAAAAAAGATATACAACAAATTCTTATGTCAACAAATGAATTAGGAATATGAACCGATACACAACTTTGAGTATTTAAGGACAAAACATACCGATTCACTCAACTCCAATAAAACGGACATTAAGTATCTTATGGAGTCTATCGTTTCCAACCACTGTCCTCAGAAACAGAACTGTACTAATACCTACACTCATATCATGTTTCTGACATTGACCGGGCTGTTCTACTGGACATGACATTGTCAAACTGTAAAACTGTTCGTCTAATTATAGACAACAATAACAACCTCCAGCTACAGAGAAAAACACAAGCCTTTTCCAAGTCCTCTTGCATTTAGCTTTAAAATGCAAGAGTATCTTGTATTTAGCTTTATTATCCATGTCCATGTGTTGGGAAAAATGCATTCGCTTGCATGTCCACACTTACAACTGACGTTATGTACATAAACTTCACTGTCAATACATCAGTTTCCTCAACGGCTTTTGTCTACATTAAGTTTCACTCGTTGACAGAACTAAATAAACACGACCAATGACTGTGCTAACGCTAGCTAGCTACCACGGTACATCGATTAATTTTGCTAACGCGCTTACTTGTCTCACACAGTATGTCGTATGAAAATTAACTACTTAAATCAAGTCAGCGTGCAATGAGATAAGAGGTTAAAAAACAACCTATGTGCAGTAGATTACCGGGTTGAAAGCTAGTCACCGAGGACAGAAACGTAGTATGTGCTAACTTCCCTTATTTTGCAGCTACGCGATGTGACGCGTTCAAGGAAGTTTTGTCCTCCACGACTTCCCGTAGAAGATTTGTTGTGGTTTTGTTCTGTGTTGATTTGAAGTTGGCGTGGTTGTTAATTTAAAATAGCCGATGTACACACATGAAGGTGTCATCCAGGGTTTCTATGTCGAAGGGAGACATTAAAAGACAAATAAGTGTACTCTTAATACGCGTCTAAAACGCCTGCAGGTGCTGTAACATTATTTCCTCATAATGGAATAGTCAGCTAGCTTACAGCAGCTAGTAGCAAGGTGCAGAATGAAACCCATGATAATGAGGTAAGGTGCAATACGGCGTTATAATATACTTTCCCTTTGTTTGTAAGAGAGACTCAAAATAAAAAGTAACGTTTTTAAAACCGAACAGTACTAAATCAATGTAATGATGTATTAATGTATACCAGCTAACACTAAATGACAAATAGCCACCCTGCAATAATTCTTCAGCACATCCCTCAAACAGTTCAGTCCTCAAGAAAGGATCAGTGTTTTATTAGCAGTATTGTATTAGTGAACCTTTTGCACTGGGTAGTGATTGTATCATATCAGTATCAAACAATACAGCGTAACAGCGCCAGAAACTACACTGTCCAAAGTTTATATGGAAATCATGTTCTTGCATAGGACTGGATTCATTTAAGTAAAGGTGAACCAAACTGTCGACCAAGAAGAAAAGATACGAAGCTTCTTGGTGCTTCATTTGATCTACTGCGCCATCAAGTGCACTATAAACGACTCTAATATTCATGTGGGAAGGTGTGGGAAACGTAGAATTAAATGAATGAATGATACTGGTGATCCCCCATACATAAACTTCCGAACCACGTCCGGCTCGCGAGGCTCGGATGGTCTCACCAAAGTCACAACTGACGTCATGGACACGAGCCTCCGACGCGCGTCAGGAAAACCTTCCTGATTTAGTCGACGCACGTTTCGAATACTCGACTCGGAAGGACACATCACTGGTTAATTGCGAAAAGTCATTTTGATGATAGGTGAAAAATGTAAATTGGCAAATCAAGCTGATGAATATTTTGGAGGTTCAATCTTGACAAAAAAATACTCAAAATCAACTTAGGTTTCTAAACTGAAAACAATTGTCAAGTTGAAAAAAAATGAGACCAGCTGTCCTGATGATGCTTTCCACCCTCTGTAGGCCGTGCGATCTCCATGGACTCAGAGGATCATGTCTCTGATCCTATTTGCCTATGTGGTTCGGGTTCGGGATGGACTCCCTCTGTCAGCCTCCACTGACTTTGAACACAATCCAGAGCTCCAGGAGAGGAAGCAGCAGCTCAGGACCATCAGCAAGGCTTTAGTCAACTTCCCTGACAGAGTGAATGTCAGGGGCCAGCAGCTCAACATCTAGTAAGAATCAGGCTGTTTCAGCCGAACACACCGTCACTGAACAGTCACAACACTCAAAGTTCACGCTGTGTCGGAGACACACTGTGTGGACAGAGTGTTTCTCACACCGGCGTCAGTGTCAAGCTGTGTCAGGCTGTTTGTTTACTAAACAACCTTTCTGCTGTCACCTGTTCAGCTTCATCTCTTCAGAGGGTGTATCCTACATGACTGTGTGCCACTGCAGCCTCCCTGTTGCTAAGGCCTTCTGCTTCCTGGAAGACCTGCGCTGGGAGTTCACAGCATGCTACAATCACACAGTTGTTGCCTTGGCAGCAAGGCCATATCCCTTTTTGCAATTTGGTTAGTTTGAAGAGTAACTGGGTCCTCTAATTTTCGACTCGCCAAATAATGATCTTGATTTATCTTAGTGTGTTTTTCTTGATGACGTATGACAGATAGCACCATCCAGAAGCTCAAGCAGCAGTACAACCAGAGCGGTGGTCCGGCCCTGCAGGTCACATTGGCTGAAGTCCAGGATGAGTTAAAGCTCCATCCACCTCAGATTCTCACCTTGGAGGAGGTAGTGCATGGCAACGGCATTGCAAATGGCCATATGGAACAAGTCCCCGGACCCGGTAAGACGTACCAGCACAAAGTAGAGGTTAATGTGTTTGACAACATGCTGATACTTTTTTGTTCAGCACTCACTGGGGCTTTGGTTTCAACAGGTCAGAATGTCAAACTTGAACCAGTGACGCCATCAGGCATCCTATCTCTGGTCCTAAATATCATGTGTGCATCTTTGAACATCATACGCGGTGTGCACGTCATGGAATACACATTTCAGGTACGTGGTCAGTAGTTAATCACAGACGTTATTTTCTTCCCTGCACCGGACATTTGTTGTATGATTATGCTTTAAGTAGACATCCATCTGAATGAGTTGTTTTCATTGACCTCTCTGTGTCCTCACACAGGATGATTATGAAGGTATTTGGAATGCAGGGGCATTTCTTCTGGCATTTCTCTGCTGTGTGTTTCAGGTAAACGTCTGTCACTCGTTTTCACACAAACTAAAACCCTCTCATGTCAAACTTGCTGACACTCATCCATGTAACTCATCTGTAGTGCCACCTGTACCTCTTCCACTCACCTCGAAAGAAACTCAAGTCTCTCAGTCTGTTCAGTGCAATTGTCTTATGCAACGTCTACCTGCTCGGCATGAGGAATGTGTGGCAGCTGATATTCCACATTTCTGTCGCCTCCCTCTCCACCCTTCTCATCGTCACCCGCAAGCTCCAAGACAGAAACATTGACTGTGGTGTGTGAGGAGCTGTGGACATTGTGCTGCTCTTTGTCTCCTGTTTAGAGTAAAAAAAAATATTTCCAGGTGTTTCTGTACGTTCCTTTATTTTGTGTCATCAGGGGTAATATTTAATATGTAACTGCACTTTGTGTACATTGTTTCATGAAGAGTAAATTCTCTCTCAATCCTTCAAAATATCGGATTGAATTAACACTTGTTTTTTTTTATCTCACAACCGATTTGACCAGAAGGCTTTTTAATCAGTATGAATTGGTGCCGAGTCTGGTGATGTCTGAAGTTTTGTTCCTTCGGTCTTGCAGCTCAGTATAATTTCCATACACACTGGTCATTGATAACCTGCTGCACTGGATTCGCACAAATGAAAGAAAGAAAGAAAGAAAAGCAGCCAAAGGATTTTTTTAAACACTGGGTGAACAATTTGTAGAGCTTTAGATCATGAGGGTCTAATCACTGTACCAGATGTTTATTTGTGGTTTAGTAAAGGTTCTAAATGTAATTATACTTGTTTTTGACATATATAATTTACTTGTTTACTTAACTACTAAAAGATTAATTCATTGAAGTTAATGAGGGAATAAATTGTTGGTAGGGGCTGCAGGGATGCTTGTGTGTGTGTGTGTGTGTGTGTGTATGCATATATACTGTGTGTGTGTGTATATATACATATATATACACACACACATCCTATTTATCCTGTCATAGAGGAAATCAACAGAATCAGCTTTTCATGCATTTGCTGCAGAGTTACAGTGAATCAGTTAGCATTCGTATTATGTTTTTCGTACTACTGCAGTATTTTTGATACAAGACAGATTTCACAGATTTTCACTGGCAAAAACAATAAGTGTACATTGTTGACCAAATGAATTGTGAATATAATGTTTTAAAGATGTGGAACCATATAATCTGATGGGGATACTAACATCTGAAATAAAAAAGAAGGTTTGAATGGCCACTAAAATGCTGTCAAATCTTTTTCTTTCGTCAAAAGGAAGTGTCACTGTTTTGAACACAGCTTTTTTTTCTGTGAAGGAATGTAATGTAACGTAATGTCATTGATTGTAGCTGCCAAATATGCTGGTGGTCACAAGGCTTCATGTTTATCCTGCTGTGGTAAATCTGACATTCTCAGTAAATAGTCCTTTTTCACTTGGTTGTCTCTGATTTGTGTCAAAGAGAGTTTTATTACTTCCATTCACATCTACTCCACTAACTGCTTTGACATTTTATTGTTTTCAACAGTTTTTCTCTACGGTGACCATCAATATCATTTTATTTTCAGCAGTAATTAATATTTAGTGATGGAAAATGGACAAGATCACCAATACTACATACATTAAGGATTTAGTCTTATATTTTTGAGATAAAGAAAAATATTAATGACTAAGAAAGAGTGAAACCTCCAGAAAAGGACTAAGGAAAAAACTATTTTTATGGAATATACAATGAAGTCCCATCTTCCATCAATGATTATGTATTTATGTAAATTCCCACAAGGTGGAGCCATTTTACTAAGTGACCATGTATTTTATTACCCTGATTAGCCATCTTGAATTACAGGTAAAACCGTCAATAAACAAATACTACATTTCAGCAGTGATAAGTAATCAGACATTGCACTTTTCAAGCGATTAGGTACAAGCTATTTAATTGCATTTTAGTATTTTTATTTTCTTGATACTCGTTTTAGAGAAATTCATTTTCTGTTACACTCTTATTTCATGCTCCATTTTATTCTAGCTTTGTCCTTCTGTCTTTCATTGATCTGAGCATACCTTATTGATTACAACCCTTGTTTGTTTTTCTTCTATGCTTCTTCTATTTAATCGTATGTTTTCACCTTTTTAATGTAAAGCACATCGAGTGCCCTGTGTATGAAATGTGCTATGTAAATAAAGCTGCCTTTCCTTGCCTTCGTTTCAAGAAGGTTTGATGCCTCAGTGAAGAACCTTTGCAGATCAGGAGAGAGAATATGTGGCCTTCATGAATAACATCCATTTGATGGACATCAGGGAAACAGGGAAGAAACCATTCCAGGGTTATTTTCAGCATCTTTCATGTTGAATAAGAGCCACTGTTTGCGGTGTCTGCAGGTACAAGAAACACACAAAGGTCTTGGAGTCCAAACCTCATTGCCCCTCTGCTTTAACAAACAGTGAGAGTTTCTTTTATGGTTTTCAAAGGTCGAACAACAACAGATGAAAATTTGATTAAACAATGTGGCTGTAAACTGTGTTGTCTGATAGTGTCAGAGATAAATGTGGTGTCACACCTCTGTATTCGCTCTGTATATGTATTTAAAGGTCAGTTCAATTATTTCAGGTCCGTCTGAAGGACAAAGTGCTTCATTTCAATGAACGCTTCACCAAAACTATTCTTTAGTCTAAGTGGACTTCTAATATACACGTTTGAAATCAGGCGCCATGGTGAAAAGAACATGGGTTACACAAACAATCTGCTTTCAGGTGTCCTCACATCTATATTTGAGGTCTCTAATGGTAATATATGACCTTTGACCCAATGATCCCATAAAACCCTCCCATAAACATTGGATTTATTCTTTATCTTGCAACTAATTAACATACTTACTATTGTCTATCGCTGTAGATAGATTGGGTCTAATTACCTGAGAGCCTGCAGAGGTCTCATAAATATATGCTACCATCAGTTCTGCTGCAGCAAATTCAAATTGTGTAATCCTCATTTACAGGGATTAACTTCTTTTACAGTAATTGGCAGACGCCCCCGCTGGTGATCATTCATGATTAATGCATGCTGTAACATGGGTGGTCCTGCAGAAATGTTTACGTCTCACATTGTCCTCATCTCCTGCATGTTCATTGAACAGCAGCAAATACTGGCGGAAAAAGCCTTTCATGGATGATTTAATGCCATGTTGTCTTGTGCTTCTCAGATATTGTAGTAAATAACGACAGACTTTATTTTCCCTGTGGGAAATAACAGTGGGACATACAGGTGGCATGAAGGGATCTACTGGATGGAGGAGCTGATATCTGGGGGGATTGAGAAGATCTCTTGAGCTGAAAAATAGCCTGAGGACCAGGATGCTGCCACAGACCCAGTATAAGTCAGGTGATCCGGGTCTGTGGTGTGTGTCGATGATGAGATGATGGTTGTCACAACAGTGACATCAGGCCAACTCCCGTCTCGGCTCTTTTTATTGTCACTGACTGACTTGCTGACGGGCGTTGAGTCTGTACTCATGTCAGTCAGATGCTGACTGGGGCTTGTTCAGGAGTAAGATAATATGCAGCGCGGCCGACAAACGAGGCTGCAGTCTGATAAAATATGACATCAGAGGTCACAGTCAAGATCAGTATCCGCCAGGGGAACCGCTGGAGCTGCCCTGTGTACAGAGACCAAAAATATCCATTTTAACAAACAATCAATACCATCTAATTTAAAATCAGTTCAAAAGAGGACATGCACTCAAAGTCCAACAAACCTGATGTACCTCGTAAGTCTGCAGCATTTAATCAGAATGAGTCACCCAGAAGAATCACACTTGTATCTTTATCGTCTTTTTTTTCCTTTTTGTCCAGCTTCACGTTCATTGCCACATTCTGGCCGCCCACATCTTCCATTAATTTCAAACCCATAATGCATTTCTTTATTCCAGTGTCATGAGAGCGCAGTTATCTCTGAAGGTCGACCAATATGAAACATTTCTGAGTGATTCTCATCCAGTAGTGTTTTTTTTGTTGTTGTTGTTTCGCCGTTTACACAGCAGTGGGACAAAAGAAAGTTTATGAGCTATAAACGTTGATATAGATGTTTTTCTCCCTGGTGACCCTGAAGGGTCAACGCACTGTGAGTTAGAAAAGTACATGCCATTGTAGGAATCAACAAAGTTGAACAGTCAGACAACAATCTGAACCAAAGTTTGTCCTGTCCCTCAGGTCTTCCTCAGACTGTTACAGATACTCATACAGATACTCATTGGATCCTGAATAGGACCGCAGTCTATCCAGGGACTGAGCGGGATGGAAGAAGGATCATCAGCTGGTTAAAGGCAAGCAGCAGACAAGACTGCAAGGCAAGATGATTGAAAGTACAATCCTTCACAGATTTGCCTACATGTCAGCTCAAAGCTTGTTGCGCTGAGCTGAGCACACAATCCTCTGGAGAGACAAACTTATCTTCGGACTCTCAACAACAACACGAAATCTGGTGCTGCACCTGAAAAGTTGGACTCTCAGTTGGAGTTGGAGTTCCATGGAGTTTTTTAACCCAGACATGTCCCAAAACTTCATGCCTCATGATGGAATAAGTCTCCACCGGAAAACACAATAGAACTGCCTCACTGAGACAAGGCGGCGTCTTTAACTGCTACATCAGTAATTTCCCTCCATGTCAAAAGTGATCCTGTCATTGTGTACACAAGTGCAACCATTTCCCCAGCTCGGTGGAGGTAAAACGTTTCTTCAGCAATGACAAATCACTTTCCATGTTTAGAATCGACTTCCAACTGTGGAGCACGTTAATATTGAGTGATTGCATATCACAAAGCAAAACAGCAACAAATAAACATTCATTCATTAAATCTGTTCATTCTTTAGCAGAATTATATCGTCTGACTATGAATTCAGCAGAGTCTTGTTGTGTTATGTCTGTATGATAAATACAAATGAAAATCACTTTCCTTTCTGCACTCAGGGACGTGTGTGTATTTTATCTGTATTCAGCAGCTGGACATTCACTCTGCCGTTAATTTGATGCAGTGAGCATTTCCCTCTGCAAATCTGTAGTTTGTTTTTTTGCAGGTCTTATGCTAATTTTTTATCAGGTAATCGGATGTCAGTGATATGAGGAATATGAAGAAGTAGGTACAGTAGAGTCAAGATTTCAGGTGATAAACAAGAACTTCCAGCTGTCGCTCTGCTGCTGAAGCACGAAAACCTCTGATTGGATGAGATATGTGGGGCAGCGTCTCTTTGAATCAGGGGTTCAAGAGCTGCTCGGAGTGTGACAGGGGATCAGAGAAGCCCCT
>CAAKHB010002196.1:0-19259 GCA_901007665.1 Aeoliscus strigatus
CGGACGGTTGGCACCTCGGAAACAGGAGGAATACCGAACACCCGGGGAGACGCGGCGGTGGACGGGCGAGCTGCTCAGAGACAGACAGGTGGATTTAAGCGTGTCGTGTTTTGGGGGGCTGGATGGAGGAGGACTGGATGGATTAACACGGAGGAGTGTGTGATTCCCACTCCCGGCGAGAGCACCCGAATGGAATAACAGGCTGCAATGTCCTCTCCACCTGGCCGCCTGGAGAAATGTGTCGCGGGAATGGGGTGAGTGAGACTAGTGACCGTGTAGTATTTGAAGTGTACGTGTGTGTATCACACGTTAGCTTAGCGTACAAGTAGCTAACTCTACTTCATAAAACCTCCGTCAATTGTCGGCGTTCAGCGGCGGTTGGATGTCTGCGGCGCGACTCTCACTCTGCTGTGGAAGTGGAGCAGCAGCAGCAGCAGCTACAGCAGCAGCAGCAGCTACAGCAGCAGATGTTCTCGGCTTCTCGCCGCTTCTTCCCTCGTCCGAGTCGCCGACACACAACCTGCTGCACGCTGCCCTACATAGACGACCGGCGCCGCACCGGAGCGGAGCGTGAGGGGAATATTCACCGAGGAGCCACAGGCTGTTTTTAACACCCCCCGCCCCCCCACATCCACCCCCATCGGGAGGGGGATTATCAGTTTGTCGTTTGCCTCCTTCAAAGCGCACATTTCCATCTACGCGTTCCCTCTGTCGTCTCTCGTCAGTACCGCACCGACGCAACACTCGTAACGAGCTTCTATTTTGTGACGAGTACAAATAACGACATCGCCCAGTCAGTCCATGTTTGTTGCCCAGCGTGTATGTGCGCGTCTTTTTTTGTACAACGCGCAGTCAGAATCAACAAGTCGCCTCGGAGAGTCGGAGCAAATAACAATTCCACCATGTTTTGTTTTTTTTCTCTCCCCCAGATCAACTTTGAACACTTTTCCTATGGTTTCACCGACGCTGTGAGACGAAACCAAAATGCCAGTAAACACATGTCAGGTCACGGTGGTCCCCTGCGCGGGCTGCCGCACCTCGCCGCTGACGCGCAGAGTTCCGCACACGGTGTCCGCAGAAGAAGGCGCAAACCCTCCGCCAGCGCAAACCCGCAGCAGCCGCGCGTTGTGACACCGAAGGTAAGAGGGAGCTGGCAGCGGAGGCAGACGCACACCGACCGGCGCACACACAGCGCTGAGCGGCGCTGTTGCATCACATTATCCCCCGGCTGCTGATGAGAGACCATGTAATGAATTCATATCTCAAATTACAGTTTTCAGGCTTTGACTACAGTCACGTTGTTGAAACACATTTTCTTCCGTTTTTCCCTCCCGCCTCCCGTGCCAAGTATGACACATACAGTGCATCTCCTCCTCTCTGGACACAGATGTTGCATGGGGGTGACCAGGAGTTTTGCATATCTGGGTATACTGTAATAGTCTGACATGACAGAACAGTAAAGGCTTAATTCCCATAATGCTCCACCAGACTTATCATTTGTGCTGGCAAGGGGGCGAAACTCATTTCCATTGGCAAATAATGTATAACATGATCAATTAAGGCAAATTACCCTTCATGCCACACATATTGTGTCCAGAAGAATGGAGAGAGACTGAGGATGTTCTAGGCGGTAGCCTATTTTCTTGAAACGTGGGCTGACAAAAGGAGGGCATCTCTGTAGGGCAGTAATATGAAAGCAGCAGAGAGGGGAGCAGTTCTTCATTAATATAAATATCTTGTGCAAAGCTACAGTAAATATGGGTGTGGTGTCAGAACACCTTTAAACCCTTGAGTGTATTTTCTCTGTGCACTCTCTTTTAATGCTGTCATCTCTCCAGAGAGAGGCACAGTTGTATTTTAACATCCCATAGTTTGTGAGTAACTGACTTCTGAAACAAAGCCAACCCTAGAAAGTCGAACAATACGGTAGGAAATTCTCAATGATGCCATGCTCACCATTTTCAGAGCCCCATTTTGGTTCCTGCATGACATAGTGTTGAAATTATGTGTCACGTCGCATCTCACTGAGTTGCTCACTGAGCCATTTCAACAATGGGCAAAGCAGGTACAGTAGTTGAGAAAGCATCGTCTCAAGGCAGCTTGTTAGTGTAGTCTGAAGTCACACTGTCGTGTTCGGTTTCTCCATGGTTGAGCTAACTCAGTCCTTCACATTTAACGCTCTGCTTTCAGTGTGCTGTTTTGAAAAAAATTTACCTTCTTTAGATAATTCTGATGACGACTAAATGAAAATCATGTGCAAAAACCCCCCAGAATATTTCTATCCACTGGATGTTTCTCCTAAACAAATCCTTTTTTTGTAAAACAAAACAAACAAACAAACATACAAACAAATAAATAATGGGGAGGGATGGTTGCAGGTAGAACCCTGCATTAAAACAGAACCATCACGCTGCTCTTTGTTATGTTGGTTTCCCTGTTTGGGAACAGGGTGCAAGATATTTTTAGAACTAGAGCCCAAAAATAGCCCAAAATCTACATATGCCTGCAAGTGGGGTAAAGCCCAGAGAGCAATCATGCAGAAGTTTTGTATTTTCCTGCCTTTCCAGGAAAATACTAAAGGCTTTCAATTGTTTTATTCAAATGAATGAATGCATATTATTATTATTATTATTATTATTATTATTATTATTATTATTATTATTATTATTATTATTATTATTATTATTATTATTATTATTATGTACCATGTGAAAGAACAGCAACAAATACATTATGTTTGATTTGAACATAATACTGAGCCTCATTTTCAGGTTAGTACAGTGAAAGCATTTTGTTAACCAAAAACAGTGTGAAACCAACACAAAATTTAGTTTGTGAAGTAGGCCAAGAATATACACAAAGGTTGCACCCTAGAGCTTATGAAGAATGATTACAAACATGTTTCAGAAGTAAAAAACTGAACAACTTGTAGGTGCAATGTCTACCTTCCTGCCCTCCTCTGTAGCTGCATTTCTCCTGGAGGATATTGACATATCTTGACAGCTAATCTTCTTATTAACAGTGTTTTTTGGACTGGCTGACTCTCCACTTAGTTTTTTTTTTAGGTTGTGTGGTTCTTCTCAGAGCATTTACAGCCCAACCATGTGCAGCCACCAAGCCTCAAGCATGGCCTTTAGCTGTCAGCTGTGTGAGTGCTTTCTTTAATGGCAATTAAACCTGCCTGTACAGCAGTGCATTAGATCATCCTGTCCAGAGAACAGCTGCATCCAAAGCTTGGTTACATTTGACTGCCAGCCGCCAAAGCAGTCAACTTTATTTCTGTGCTCTCAGTGAAATAAAGATGCCCTGCTCTCACAGTTGCTGACTTTAATTTGTACAATTATAGGTCAAATGTTGCTCACACGAGGCTTGCAAAACATTATTTTTTCCCTTTTCCTTGCAATTACCAGTGAAAAGTACAGAGTGACATATGATAATGAGTCATTTGACCCCTGCTGATCTTGTGTACATTGATGTGAGATAGTGCAGCCTCAGACATATGCTAATAACCCCAAAGCCGCTTGTGAATGTGCAACGTTTTATCATTTAATCTAAACACAGTAGGGGTCTGGTTTAATGAGTTAGTGAGCCAGCAATGTAAGCGGGGTTTGACTAAGACAGGTCTTTGGATTAACATATTTTGAAGGCAGGTGGCAGCATTGGGACCAGGACATTTGGCAGGGTGATATACAGTAGATAATGAAATCTCTCTGGATTCACAAATGTTTGTTTATGAATCTATCAGATGTGCGATGAATGGTTTCACATTCATTATAAATCACTGGAGGCGTGTCATATTATCATTACAGCTACAGCTTTAAGGCCTGTCAGTTTGCATGTTGAAAAGTAGGCCGTAGTATTAATACTGCTGCGAGAACTGAGTGCTTAGAAAAACTCAACGGTTCTTTAAATGTTTTCATTCCAGATTTCTTTTACGTAATCCCATAGCCATTGAATGATTACTGACAAGATTTAAGAAAGCAGATCGGACATGTTCAAAATTAGGACTTTCAGACTTGAAGAATAATAATTCTCATCATTTAGGCTAGATTGGAAGTCATATCTCACCTTTCATCTAAAAACTTGTATCTGTGTTTCCATGACTGCAAGCAGATACTTTTAATACTGACAAATCAGGATAATCTTAATCCTCCTAGGAAGTTGGTTTGCGGGTGGATTAAGAGACAAGTGGATCATAATCGAGATGTAACCAAGAAACTTCTATTTATACATCCTGAACCAGCGTTTCTGTTCAGTTCAAATATTTCATACTAGCCACGCAACCCAAAAGTCCAGAAATTACCTGTCAGGCATTTATATTTGATAAGGCGTATTTATACATTTTAAGAACGTTTTTATTTTTATTTTTAAACTTTGTAGAGTTTTTCTTTTCTGAATAAGTCCCTGGCCATTTGTCTGTTTTTTAAATGTTAAGAGCGGTGTGCTGTGGGGCTGTGCCGTGTCATATCTTCCTCAATGTATGGGTAAAGGTGCTGCACATGAGAATTTTTGTGTTAGGATTTACATTTTCATAGTTTAATGGTGTAACTTCATTATACGTTAAAGCATAGTGTGTTACATTACGATTTTGATTATAGTTATTCGTCTGTATCCACTTTGAGTCTGGTGAGTTAAGTAATCATTTTCTGTTGGTTCATCACTGCTTCACCTAGTGATTTGATATACTTATAATATAGTAAATACATTTCTTATGTACCTTGCTATGCTTACGCAAGTTTGATTGGTTTAGATATAAAATAATCCCTATATTGCTATTTAGGAGAAATTTAAAAATAAACTAGCCCGATGTAATTTCTCTTTAATGCCATCTGTCATCTTTTTGTTAAAAGCTTGAGGGCTTTAAGATGTGGAGGATTTCTCTACGTGGCTATCTGAATATGCATTATTAATATTTTTTATCTGTTTCATATTTTTCACCAATGAATCATCCTGATTTGTGGCTTTGAGAATAACATTCCTCTGAGACTTGCATCTTACCTTCAGTGATACTACTCACACTAATGTCAGTTAGAGTGTCTCAGTGTGCTCAGAACAAGGCTCAGGAGGTACCAAAGAGTGGCCATATTGGCCCTGTTATTGTGGCATATTTAACATCCAAAACCCAGATCCCAACTTTATGCTCTTTCAAACATTTGATTGTGATTCAGAAACACTGTCCTACTTAAGACATTCTTTAGCTTTTGTAAATCCAGTTAGGCTTGTTTTCAGTGGCTCTGAGGAACGCTCAGTCACAAAATATTCCACCACTTTATTCGTTTCCAACAGGGTTCATTGTAGATGGTGGTGGTCTCGCAGAGTTGATAAAACACTTAAAATGTTATAAAGCATATATTACATCTCCATTGGCACAGTCTGAGACAATTAATACATTTTTTTAATGAGGCAGACATCATTTTTTGGTGAGCGATAACACAGTAGGACAATCATATTCTTCTGATATCATTAGTCTGCTGGCAGAAGTAACAGTATACTTATTGTAATTCTAATAGATAAGCCTGAAGCTACTTTAGGAAAAACAAACTGGAAGTGAATGTTGAGTGCTAACTGTGCCAATGATGTTAAGTCCATAAGGACATCAGTCACACTGCAGAATAAGTCAAAGGATTTGTTATCTTCCCCATATATTAGTTGTTAAAATACATTTCCCGTAATTCACTCTCATTGGAATTCCATTTTTAACACGTCATTTTTCCAAACAGTATTACAATAAACTGTTGGTTTAATTTGAAAAGGACTCATTTACTGTGTGTTTGTGTTTGACAAAAAGTTTGTGACAGACAAATACTTCCAGGCCACATACACTTGTAATGTTAGTGGACACATGCTTATTATTGGCTTGAAGACATTTTAGTGAGGTGACCTTAGTTAAAATTAAATCCATACCAAGCATGTGTCAAAATAATTTATGCTCCTCCAAGGGAAAATTGCAGATTTTTAGCCAGCTCTGTATTATTATAATGTTGCTCTGCCTGCACTGTCATACTTTTGCCTGCTTGTCCGAACTATAGTTTGTACATGTAAAATTTTTGTATGCCTGTGGTAATGGTCAGTCAGCTCAAGAGTAGGGCAGCTGCTCCACACCGCTCCAAAACATCCTGTCAGCCATGTTGTCACCAAAGTCAGAGGGGTGAACAGACATCTGAGTGTGAACTAAGTGCCATAGCGACAGTGTTGTGTTAACAAAGGTAAAGGTCTGAGCGGCTTGGGAGTGGCCAGAGATGGGGACTATGCATGGGGAGTGCATTCCGGTTGTTGTTGATTTTGAGGGACAGTTCAAACTTTTACTACAGATTTGTAACAATATTCGTGGTTTTAAGCTGCAGAAACGGCCTGGTTTTATTGCAAACCTCAAGTTCAGATACAAATGGTACATTGGTCACAGTTTTAAATATGGTCATGTTGATGTGTTTGTACGTTGTACAAATTTATAGCTAAATCGTGGTTTGGCGACAAGCTGCCTATCTACCAGCGTTAATGAGTGTCTCCTTTCTTTCAAGCATGTTAAGCAGACCAGGGTGTTAGACCATGTCCATGGCTGCAGGCAGTGTGGCTGTCAAAAAAAAGTTTGCTGCCATAGATCTGTGGCTCTTTCATGTCAGTGTAATATAGCCTGCTGGCAGATTGTCAGTCACAATCACTGTCATACCACTGGTAGGAGCAGTACTGCTTAATGCAAATGTGGTTTAAAATGAAGTGTTTTCATGCAATTCTATCACCACACACATAGACAGCTACCAAGGAGTGAACCTGGAGGTAGATGCACAGAAACCGGCACTTCATCGGACAAATGAAGATGAAATATAAATTTTAATCCACTGGCTTGTCTATGGTTTTATCCTCACCTGTTACACTCACATATAGCAGATCCTTTCGCCTCAGTCAAAGGTTTTGTCCCCAATTCATGCAAGCAAAGCTCTTCGCAGGCTCCCTGGTGCACCAACTCTGCTTTCATTGATTGTGCTGTTGATTTTTGTGTGTGACTATTACTGTGATTCAAAAGCACCAAGTGAGGCATTATTATTTTAATGATGTAATTATAGATTGCCCAGTGAGGAATCATTTGGGAAATAATAGCATTTATAGTACTGCAATAAATATTCCGAATTGCTGGTGTTTCACAACTTTCTGTTTTCTGCTGGACCCCAGTGGACCAGAGTTTTTCCTGCACTTCCTGCATTCACTATCACTATCAGAAAAACCTGATGGAAGGAGGGATTTTGCATACAAATAACATTATAGTCAGCCATTAAATATGAAAACAAGTCATATAATTGTTTGCTTATAATAATTATTTGGATTTGAGTTAGTCAGTCTCTGATTTATTGTGTTACATTTAGACTGTTTTCATTCTGCACATGCTCTTGGGGAGCACTCCACCAGGCAGAGACAAAAATATTCCTAAATATCCGCAAGTTATCCAAATTATATTACAGATGTAATGCCTCCTTCCATGCTACAGCAGGTGCTGTCTCAGCCAGATGGGGCGTCTGGTGATGTGGGAATATTTGAAGCCTCCGGCTCCTCCTGCCGCTGCAGTTTGAACAGTAGTGAACAATTTATCAAAAGACATATGTTGACTAGACTCTGGTGGCCAGAGACTTATGAATAAAGATAGTCATCCCCCTCTGCCATCTTTGATTTGACTGGACATAAGGCTTAAAATATGAAGTCTAATAGGTGTTACAGGTAATGGGAGGTAATGAGGCCTCTTTTGTGACAGAACCCAGAAGCGTGACTTATTGTTATTATTGTTATATGTTATTGTTATTCTTCTTACGTCGATGTATTTCACATATAAGAACAGGAGGCAGAGGACCATCCCCATGTATCCTTGGATCTGTCCGACATTTCTGAACCTGGAAAAAGAAGTTCCTTCCGTCACCAAGACTTGCTCATGTGACTGCTGAGTTTCCAGTAGAATAGTCCATTTTTAAGGTTTTAAGGATGGAGGGGCCCAGAAGACGCACAGGATGTGAGTGAACGTAGCGCACGAGTACAAAACACAAACGGCTAACAAAGATTGAGGAATTATTAATTATTATTATTTCAGTTAATACAGTAGAACGCCAAACACAGTATGTTTACAACATTAACAAGAAAAACAAACAATTGTGAATTACTTGGTGGATGCAAGCATCAAAGAATGCCGTCTGTTTTTAAGGTTGGCAAATCGGTCACTCTGTTGTGACTCAGATGCTGAAGCTGGTCTTTTTAGATTGACATGACTGCAAGACTGCCAAGTCTTTTCTGACCCATTGTGTGACGTTTGTTTGGTACTCTCCTACTTACCTTTCCAGAAGAAGTCTCTCCCCTCTCACTCCCTGTGCTCCTTTGCCCTGACTCCTACAGGTCGATAGGAGTGGTGGAGTGATTATTAGTAGTGTATTATTATCCACTGATGACAATCATACGTAAATCAGCTCAGCCCCTGTACTCATCCATGTGTAAAGTGAGAAACACAGCTAATGCTCCAGAAGGAAGTCACCCCAAAGATAGTATGTGGTAAGAAGAGTGCGCACTGAACTCTATAAACAACCAGGACCAACACAATGCATTTCAGACTAACTAACTAGCTAAGTAGCAGCAGTGTTCCTTTAGAGCTGTAATGACACTTTTGACCGCAAAACAACAAAGGTAAAACATGCACAGGTTTTCATTTGTCAACACTTGTCACCACAAAATTATTTAGGGGGGGTTTAGGGGGGCTCCTAACGCGATAATCCCCCCTGACCGCTCTGCAAGTTAACTATAAACATGGCACAGCTTCATAGTAACTTTTATTTTATGCTCTCTCTGTCCTCCTCTTACCCAGTGCTCACCTTTTGCCTTTTCGTGTTTTCCACAAGGGTTTTGTCTTTCTCATGCTTTAAATGCTGCTGTGCAAAAACACGAATGCCCTCAAAGTCACATGCGCGCGCACACACACACACATGCTGCTGTCCCCAGTGAATGACAGAGTGTGTCCTTTGTGGAATATGGCCTTGTCCATATTGTGTTTATTCATATTTATTACCAATGAAATATTAATGACAGTACCAAGACATTTTTTGCTCCACTAGTTCCACACGTCCCACTAACATGCGAAAGAATAAGATTTTCCCTGGGGTTTACACAATTCACTGACCTCCATTAAAACAGAGACAGGCAAGGTCTGACATTAGAACATAAGTACTAAATGTACACTGACTCAAACTTAATTCATTCTACGACATGCAGAGTTTAAGATTTTAGTTTTAAGGACAACATTAACATTATCACCCAAAATGACAAGCTCATATTTGCTATAAAAATATTTCAAAATCCGTTAATGTGTTACAGGTTTGAGTCAGATCACAGTGTAATAAATACATTTGTAAGTTTTTCCCCAGTCCCAGTAAAACATGGGATAAGTGATAGCCAACACCCTAAACATAAATCTCATACATCATTTGATTAAAGGTGAAACATAAAAGGGTGGTAATTTAACCATATGCAGTTAGAGTATCCTCTATTCCTCTTCCATATTGTTCAAATAAATTGCCAGAGGTGATGGAAGCAGTTACATGTACATTCCTTCAAACAATATTTAATTGAAAATGACACATTTGGTCCTTCAAAGCCAGTGAAGCTGTAAGACATGACACCTGCCAACATGACTCCTTGGCTCAGGCCTGATGAGGATGTAATGAGTTTTATTTATTTGTCCAAAGCCCCAGTCCCATGAACTAAGAGGATGATCGTTTTAGACTGTTTCTGTCGAGTAATTTTGCCCTCATCACAAATCTGTTTCTGGCATTTGCCCAGTCTTAAGAATTTGAAAATGGAGCAGCAAGTCAAATCAAGAAAATAAGACAGTAAGTTACCTGTGTCAGTCTATGGTGGTGTGTCATACAGATAACAAATACCTTAAGCAGGCAGCCTCTTGGAATTATTATTGACTTGTTTGTGATGTCAAAAATATGGTAAAGGCAAGGTCCCCTTTTTAGTTACCACCCTTGGTAGTAAATGGAGGAAACAGAGGAGACTCAGTCCTCCTGTCCTGTCCAGTATTGCCGGTTCACTTTCCCCACTGTGGATGAGTGTTTATATATTCTATCTATTTGTATTCACACAGGTCTCATAGACGACCAAGAACATACTGTGAAGTTCTGTCGGATGTTTGTAAACCATCACACAAATCAGAGAGAATCCTAAGCAGGTGAATCTCTCATCCCTATTACAGATACCACATATTCCTGACTGATTCTCCATTTGCAGGAGCCTCAAAGACACATTAGGCACTGGCTGCTGGCTGTTGTAAAGCTTTGCCAATGATATCAAGTTAGATTGTTAAGCTACCACACAACAGACGACATTAGACAACATAAAATCACAAGATGTGCATGTTATTTATCAAACAGGAGCGGCGGACTGGAAGCACAGTTTGCTTGTCATCTAGGACACAGCCTGCATGCAATCAGTGAATTGTGCATTTCTTTTACACGCAAATGCATTTCGCATTTAAAGAATTGCACAAAATATAGGGTTAGAGGGTTGTACAAAATGTCTGTGACTCCTACAATGCTGGTGCAAATAAGCAACATTACATTAAATGATAGTGAGAAAGCTGTAAAAATTAATAAACTTGCATTCTGCAGAAATCGCCATGACAGCAGAGGAGGAGAGCTACAGTTAATAACGTGGAAACTGGAGAGACAGCATCTTGTGCAGCTATTGAAAAGAAACACAATATCTCGCCTTTACCAAACCAAGATGGGACAGAGTTGTGGGTTTGTGGTCACTTACCTCGACATCCTCTGCTTAATGGTGATTGACACTTTAGGTGAGATGCTTGCGTTTTATCCTAAGGGTTTAATGAATCTGACTGCAGGTGTTTTAGAAGTTCTAGCTTCTATTATTGCAGCATTGCCCCAGTTTCATGTCTTTCTTTAGTCTGCCTTGTTTTACTACCACTTTTCATCCCTATTTTAAAACTGAGCATCCCAGAGTTCCCAGTTCTTTGCAGGGTGCATGGAAGACAGTCACAGTTACTGATAATTAGTGTCTCTCTGACTAAATCCAAAGCTAATTTAATGCAGATTGTGTGCATAAATATGTACATAAATCTGGCCCTGACACTGAAGAATTTGGAAACCGGGTGTTATTAAGATTAACAAACCAAGTTTTAAATACTATATGATGAAAAATGCATTTATTCGAGTTAGAGGACTGAGATTGAAAATGGTATGACAAGACATAAGATTAGGGTGGGCGCTGCTGTCCCATTGTGCCGAAAAACGTCAACGAAATTAGGATATGATTTCTGATATTAACATGAACCAAGATCTTTAATTCCCCACAGCATGAAGTCTGACGTCAACTGTAGTAGTATAATTCAGTATGCAGCTCTAATATTAATATGAGTTGAATGAATTTTCTGCTGCTGTACAGCAATAACAATATGTAATGGATGTCAGTTCCTTCTGTCTTTACAGGATGTGTTATTCAGAATCCACGTAACTTCTAAAATTTTAACAATGATGGGATGATTGGATTTCAGGTTAATCATGGCAGCATAGTTCAATTCAAAGGTTGAATGTGATGTCAATGTATCATTAAAGAAGTATGACTGTGTCTTTGTGAGACTCTATGTCTTTTTTCTTTAACAAGGTACACATAATGGATGTATATGTTGGTATCTTAAGAAAACAAAATATTTTACTGCTAATGAGCAAAGAATGGGAGTGGGGATTCAGAGTTTACGGTCACATGAGTTTTCCTAGGCTTTGGGGTTATGTTGAACCGAAGAATTTGCTCATATTCCAGGAAAATCAGCCTGGTTGTGTTACAGTGTGATTCATTCTAACTGAAGCAGCTTTAGGACTTACTAATGCTGTCTCCCATTTGAGTTATTTCTAGCTTTGACAGATCCACCATTTTCACAAATCTAGATTTCACTTCAGCCACAAAAACAAAACAGCTTTGGACAGGACTAATTTGCTGCTTGAAGGGAAATCTGTACACTTTAGGAAATGTGTCTGAATGGGCATAAAAATGCCCTGTTTATTTTTTTATTATCAGGCAAGAAAAACATTGCCATTTTATAACTACTAAAAGATGTGTAAACCCTATAAGTGTCGGCAGTAAATAGATAATTGTAGCCTCTATCAGTTTTTCTGTTAATATTGTGGAAATATTTCCTTAAAGGCTGAAGCGGAGAAAGCCTCAGACTTGTATGGCATCTCCATTGGAAGCTAGACACAGAGGTTAGCAGAAATGATTTTAAGCACAAGTGACCATCAAGCCGAGAACACTCAGTGACCTAAAGCTTTCCTGCTACTTTGACCATTTTGGCAACCGTGGCATTGCACACTCCAACTCCTAGTTATGTTAGCTCTGATGCTAACTCCAGGGAAAGTTAGTGTAATCTTGTCCCATTGGTTGAAGCTGACACTAATTCCCTGGGACAGGAGTGTAGCGGTGTGTGATTTAGCAGCGTATGCTAAGTGCTGCTGGAGCTGCAGGCTAGTCTATGGGCACCAGGGCAGAGAGAGCAGGCTGGGAAAGGACTGACTTGACTAACTGGCCTGGTTAGACCGGGTGTGAGCTGACATGGATCACATATACATAATAACCCAGCTGGAGAGACATACTGGCAGAATTAGAGGAAATAGAAATATAAATAACATTAAAAGGAGATTAAGATAGTAGTAGTAGTCATTCAAGAAAAATACAGGGTAAGTGGAGGGCAGCATAAAAAGATAGAACCCATAGGTTAAATACCATGGATGTGATGGCTTCCCCCTGAGGACTTTTTGTCTCTGCTGGACTATGGTGGTGTAAGAAATTGGCTGAGATGCAATGTAGCATTCGCTTGGTTTCATTAGCTCTCATTTAGCCCGAGGCATTTCACACTGCATTTCCTCTACTCATCTGCTTCTCTTTATTCCCGTCATATTACAGAAAAAGTAACACATGCTAAACTGACTATGGAAACATAGGATTATATTGTTCTGCATTAGACAGAACCTGCTTTAAGTTTCAAGTCATGTTCTGTTTCATCTATATGATATGGATTGGTGGTGGCACTTGTAGCCTTCAGCAATTTGGAATCATACCCCATGAGTGGGCCGAAATCAGTTTACATTTATCTTATCCATTAATTTCTGAAATTTCCATGTGAACATTGCCTGTAGGCATATATCATTTTCAAATACAGACAGGCAGTGGGAGAGAGCTTTTTTGGGCATCTCCTAAAGCCAGATTGGTTTAAGAAAACATACATTTCACCAGAGGTGAGAGTATGTCTCATATGCAAGTCAGAAGCAAGTGTTACTGAATGAAATACGTCAAGTCAAATTCACACTGTACAAAAAAGCTACTGGCGGACAGAGGTACTAAATTCCAAGCTGCACCACTGGCAAGAAACAGTGTAATAATTCTGGCCTCCCAAAGTAGTTGCTGTTACCTCTCCCATCAATACGTCCACACTGCTAATCAATCAATCAATCAATCAATCAAACTATATTTATACAGCCCTTTTCATTCATTCATTCATTCATTCATTCATTCATTCATCTTCTGCTTATTCCAGTTACGGGTCACAGGTGCAGCACTTTTCAGACAATAAGAATAAGAAAAACGGTCAAAGTTAAAACCTGGCCCTGCTCTTAATGCAAGAACATAACAAAGAATACAAACAATAAGGTGTTTGTGTGTGTTTTCAAATTTGGTTAACATGCAAAGACTCAGGCTCAGTGTGCAGAGGGAGAGAGGTGTGGGAAGGCGTGGTGGCAGGTGCACAGGTGTGTATAATTAGACCTGATGGTTTTTGTGGCTCCTCTTGGTAGTTGATAGTGAATGCCTGTGCTGACAAACAGAGAGAGGAGGCTCTGAAAAGAGAATTGCTCTTGTTCCCTTTGCATTTTGTCTGTATGACAGAGTTTCCTTTAATGTATCTGTTTATCTCACGTTGGCGCAGTGGTTAGCACTGATGCCTCATAGCATAAAGGCCCTTTCCATGTGGCATGTATGGTTGTCTGTCCTTCATGTGGCCCTGTGATGAGCTGGCGACTCGCTCAGGTAACCGTAACCGGAATAAGCAGCAGATGAAGATGAATGTATGAATCTGTTTAACTGCAGTGAAGCCAAACCTCCAGGTCAACACCATTAAAGCTGAGTTGTGTTTCCAAATCTCATGAGACTGCGGAAGGTAAAACAGATCCATGCACTTGGTGGCTGAAAGGCCAAATCGGTCAACTCTTGAGTAAATGAATTTCCAGTCAGTCCTCCCAGACCACGGTTTTGTATCATTACAAATTTGTCACCTACATTTGTGTCAGATATCAGTCACATTTTTTCCTCAATGCTAAATCTACCAGTTGTGGTCTTTTTTTCCCTTTAACAGTGGTTAAAGACATGTTGTGAATATATGATTCTTTCATTGTGGTGGATCTGAGCCCTTTTCTGCCTTGAGTTAGTTGTATCCCATGATATGAGTGAATTTTTTCAATCAAGAAACCTTTCCTTGTGTAAAATAAAATCTCTTATCCTCTAAAATTTCTTGTTTTCTATTGACTATGTAATGTAGAGATCTAGTTCACGTCATCAGCTGTCTCTGCCTGCTTTGTCATATACGCATTGCTGGGTTGAGCGACTGTTTCTTTGAAGCCTGGTTATCGCAGATGAATATCATGATATAAACTAAATTTTAAACTATTCAGAAAATAAGAACAGTCATTTTACCTTCTCGGCAGTGTATATAACCCGTTTTGTCTTTGTTTTTAGGATATGATGGGTGTAGTGGGCTGGATGTTGCTCCTACTCTCACAGATAATGGTACCTGTGGCATCCCAGAAGCCTCCAGGGCTCAGTGTGGGTGTGATCATGGGCCAAACACGCCTTGTCTCTGATCAGGAGGTGCGCCCATCTCGGCGTGCCGATGATGCCCTTGACGTCTCGGTGATAACACTGAGAATTAACCAAACAGACCCAAAGTCTGTGATTACCCAGGTGAGTAAAAGTGATATATTGAACACCATCTGCTGGAGTCATCACACACAAAGTCGTGCGACAGCTAATTTTGATTCCCTGTGTCCCGAGGTGTGTGAGCTGCTGTCACGCTCTCGTCTCCATGGTATTGTGTTTGCCGATGGTACAGATCAGGAGGCTATTGCCCAGATCCTTGACTTCCTCTCTGTTCAAACACAACTTCCAGTCCTCGGAGTGCATGGAGGCTCCTCTATGATTATGGCTGACAAGGTGAGGCACCTTTTTTTATTCTCTCTCTCACTTTGTTGTCCCACCACCAGTATTTTCTTGCATGAAGACTTAACGGATAATTCCACAACCGATGCGACTTTCCTTCATCAGGTTTCATGACAGTGAGAATGGTGTTCATTTTTGTGTTATCCTGCTGAGATGAAAACACAACTGGTGTAAAGTATGGCTTTGTGATATAGAGTGTACAGCTGACTCCAATCTAGATGGTAGGTGTGATACCAGTCAGTACTTTGCTAACTTTTAGAATACCAACCTTTAAGCCCTGAGTTTGCCATGCACTGTTGCAGGGCAGCGAAAGGTGGACAATGAGTCACTGAGGCACGCAGACGTTGCAGTGGTACTTCGGGGCGACAACTCAGTTTAAATTGGTCTGTGGAGGTGCAGATCATGATACCTTGCTGACGTTTATGCTAGGCAACTGGAATTGCCAAGTTGTGTGAAGATGTTTTTCCTCTCATCCAAGAGGGTTAATTTCTAATTGGCTAGTGAAGAATTTATTTAACTACAGTGGGATCCTTAACACCTTCAGAGGTGTATGACTCCAAGTCCCCAAGAGTCTTTGATCAAGGTCCCTCCTGAGCCAGATCAATACCTATTCAAATTCATGTCACTCTAACGACTCAACTGATGTCAAGGTGAGCCTTCACGATTCTCATGTCATTGACAACATCCACTGGGTGACCCAGTGGGACCCAGATCTTCCCACTCATTTCAGAGCTGAATCTTTTTTGATGCAGGGTAAAATGTTTCAAAGCACTAAAGCCCTCCAAAGTAACTCCAACGGGATCGGCATCATATTCTGCTCACTTTTACAGTCACAAGTCGAATTTTAGACATTAAAAACAGTGCCACTCCCAGAGCCGGGAGAGTCACGTGACAAACCCAGTCCAAACATAGTTGTCGTCTGCGATGGTCTATGTAGCCTTGGTGCATAGTTACATTTCTGGAGATGTGCACGTCATGCTACGACATAGGCAAGACATCGACACACCCCTATGCCGATGCCCCTACTGTACCAGGGGTGTCAGACTCCAGTCCTCGAGGGCTGCTATCCTGCAGGTTTTCCACGTCACCCGGCTCCTACAGGCCTGATTCAAATCAGCAGCTTGTTACCAGGCCTCAGCAAAACTTCACAGAGACTGATTCAGGTGAGGGAGGAGCGCAGTTTCACACCTGTGCCCTGTACCATAGGAACGCTGCTCCTACACAGTAATGGTGGTTAGAATGGGTCACAACATGAGCCTGTAGCGCCTGACCGCTTGTGATCACTGGTGGGTGTTTAAACAACTGGCAAAATGGCATAATAATTGATCATCTCCTTTCATTTGTTCTCACCATAGGGCCAGTGACGTTCTAGTAACTGCCCTGTTAGCTGGAGGTTCAAAATGTGAAGCATTAGCTGCCATAATGTAACCATGATGTACTTTTATAAGAGACAAGTTTACCTTTAACGTTAGAATTTTGTTTTGTTTTCTGTGATGCAGCGTTCTTACACTCTGTAGACCTTGCTGACAGACAGACTGACTGAAGAATGTTTGAAACAAACACGGTTCTTAAGCTTTCAAATCTCTCAGGGCACTGCAGCTAAAACACAGAAACCCGTAACTGCTGCAGTACAGTTGACGGGGATGCCGTGTGTTTAAAACGTATAAACAAAAGGAAGAGAGGAAGAAAGAGACAGCAGTGGGATTTATCTTGGAGGGGAGTGAGCTTGTAAAGTGAAGGTCAGTGGCATTAACCCCCTACCAGGAAGAATAAATAGATTATGTTCTGAGTACTGGTGTTAATGTTTCAATAAAAAGATATTTAACCACCAGCTGCTCTAACTAAAGTGCTTATTGGCCATTTGTACATGAGTGCAGTCATTTAGCAGCTCTCAGGTGTTGTGGGTGTGAAACCGGTATGTAACCAGTCTGCTTCAACAGTTCCTGCCAGTTTGTCTGTAAAGAACGACTTCCTGCTCGGTATACTGTGTATTATGGCAGCCGTCCACTGGCAGATGTGAGGCAAATCGTAGGTATTGTTGGTTATTTGGTCAACCTGTCTGTTAACATGAACATGGATAAGAGATCCTGTTCTTGTTGCCTCCCTTGCATCTTCAACTACATCGCCACTGTGACGACTAACCTGTGAAGTACTGTCAGCCTGTGGGGAAAAAAATGGTTGTCTTCTGCTGCATGTGCTCTTAGCTGTCAGTACCCAGAATATGTGCCTGTTCGTTAATCTTGTGCTTCCTTTTACCTTTACGTCGTACAAAGGAAAATAGAATCCAACCCTCAAATATGTTAATATTTGAGTCAGGAATCTGGTACATTGGAGCTGCAGGTGAGCGACACATGTAGGAAGTGGTTTAAAAAGTTGCAGATAATTACTTTTGAGTAAATCATACAAAATAAAGGGAAAGGCGTCCAGAAACATCTAATTTATGTCAATGCTTCAATGTATTTTCTATTATGCTTTAGATATGTGATATTGATAAACAGAAATTATATCGTAGGGATTAGTTCAGTCCAACAGATGAGTCTTCCCTGTAAAGATAGGGATAAAGTCACTCAGCCATATTCAAAGGGGTCATCTTGTCATACTTATGTCTAAAATATGTCCCATTTGAGAGATTGTTGTTGTTTCTCCCATTTTAGTGTGATCCACGTGTAATCCCAAACCATGTTAATAATCTTTGCCCAAAGAATTGTCTTATTTAAGGAACACCTGGTGTTGTAATCTGCAGAATTGAAAGAAATCCCAGTGGACTCGTAACAATTCAGCCTGATTACTCTGGGTGTTTGTGGGTATTGTAATTGGCAGAATCAAATCCATAACAGAAGAGTGGCTGCTTAATTCCTTGTATTCATTTTGAAACACATCATCTTTAAGATGGGGAGTTAAAAACAGAAGGAATGAGATTGTGCCAAGAACATGCTGACAAATGAAAAACTTGTGCTCTCAAATAATAGATATACATGAAGGTGGGCTGTGCAAGTGTGATGTAGTTGGTGTTAAAGCAGTTTTATGTGCCAAAAAGCAAACTTATCATTAATTATCTTGCAAAAGTTAAGGCTTTATCTTACCACATTTTTAATATTAGCTGCACAGTTGTCACAGCAAGGGTTTAGGCATTAACGTTGTTCACATGTAGACGACCCCAGATCCTTCATGAACATGAACCTTGTTAAACTCAGGCTCAAACATTGCTTTTGCCTACACTGTACTTGTGCTAAAATGGGTTAGGTTGTTCAAATTAAATTGCACCCTTGTGGAATCAGCTCTAACAAATCAACGAACCGTTCCCTTTTGTGCCGAAAGGAAAACAAATGGCTGCATGTCGTAACAGGTCTGTTGTGTGATACGTAAGAGTCTCCCTCCCTCTCTTTAACTCTTTTTCATGCCTCTCTCATAATCTCACATAATGCACGTCATTGTAGAAGAGTTGGGATAATTTATGGGAATTAGTATGGTGTGGTGTGAGAAGGGAGACACATTTAGTGAACATGGAACTGCTGGGGAGAAGGAGCATGTGTAAACCCAGGGGAGGAACAGGACTGGTCGAGAACGTTGTTCTTCCATTACTGAGAAACTGCTTTGGGAAATGAGAAATGCTGCTGGCTTTACCTCACCCCCATATGCGCCCACTCCTTCTCTGCCACCCGTGCTCATCTCTTCTTTCGCCTCAGTATGTGGTGGGTAGAGGGTGGGGGGTTTGGGTCGCAGTGTGAAGCATAGGAACATGAACGTGTTGGAATGGAAGGTTTTGAATTAAACATGCATGTTCTTTCTGCTTTGCTCTGCCACTGTGGTGGGATGCTGCACTTGGTGGCTGCACATTTGCAAGTGTGCATGTGCATGCATTTCTGTGAGTGTATGTGTGTCCCACCATGGGATGTCCCATATCAGTGGGGGCCATTTGCCCAGGTTGTCTGCTGGGATGTTTTAATATTTAACACCTGCTCCTCTTACCTGCTGTCACATGCATGGTGTCTCCCTGTGCTCTGTCCCCTTCT
>CAAKHB010002196.1:19348-71181 GCA_901007665.1 Aeoliscus strigatus
GCCATTCAGTCCATCTGTTCTATTTGGATGTGTCTCGGTCCCCTTGTGTCTCTCTACTCATGTCTCCCTGCCCTTGCTTCATGGCTGTGAGTCTCTGGTGACTCAGCGGTGGTGAAACAGTCAGCTTCTTTTAGAAGGCTTTGGGAAGTCTTTCTTGTCTTGAATTCATGTGAGACACAATTGGATGATGTCTTTGTGTGTGCACGTGAGAGAAACAAAGAATGTGAGGGGGCTGAATGAAAGCAGCTGGGTTGTTCTGACTACCATGGCAACTTCACCAGACCACGTTCCTTAGTTCTCCACTGCCCACTGCTGAGGCTCTCTGGCTGAGTTTACTCCACGTCATGATGCCCAGTTCCCTCCAGCTTGGCCTCGTACCACAGAGCACATAACTGGCTGTCAATGTCAAGCTGTTTAGAGATCATGTTCCTGTCACTGCACAAGCAGCTCCAATTATGTCTACATAATGTTTTTGTAATTTATCTTAACTTTTAAATAAGGCATGTTGACATCATTATAGAAGGATATCTACCCAACTCAAACGTACTGTATTAGCAAAGGTAATAACAAAGGAAATAACACAACTGTGGTTATTGGCAAAGAAACAGGAAATGTTTGGAACAGATTATCCCTCCCATGGACACAATCTGTGTGTCCATGGGTCCATCGAGTTTTACCAGCACTCAAAGAACTGTAACCCCCTATGGCTGTTCAACTCAAGTAGCAGAACTATTGGTTCATTGTTGTAGTACTACAGCTATTACTGATATGTTGACGATGACAAAGAAGAAAAATACATTATAATTTGAACAAAAGAAGACTTACATGCCTATGTGGACATTTGTGTAATCTTGCAAACAGGAGAAAAAACAGGCAGACTAAGACTAGTTTTTTTGTTATTTCACCCTTTAAGAGTACTCTTAAGGACAGCAAGAACAATCAATGTTAACTAACAAAACTACAGACAGCAGTAAAGTAGTCAAGTCCATACCAATAAACATACAACATGTGCCAGGACAGTACAAAATCCCTCAAACATTTGTACATACCCTGCAGCACATCATTCATGCCTTAGGGGAAGAATTTACATTTAATGGTCTTTTAGTGTGAGTAGACATCACAGCCCATTACTCTTCAAACTGCCCGGGAAATCACAGATTGAATGCACAAAGAACTTGTCCCTTAGTCCCATAGTCCCTGAGTACCACAGTATTCCGAGTAGCAATAACATTAGCCTTGGTCAATTTGGAAAATGAGTGTATTGTGTATACCACTGTAAGTCCCATCCATAAAAAGCATACATCATGCTTGCATAGCAAATATTACAACACCTGTGTTACTACATGCACAGCAAGCCCTATGCCGCAACCGAACAATAGGTCTTTGTTCAGTAGCAAAGGATCAGGTGTGTGCTCGCCATTTATAGCAGTAGCTTTTACAGCGAATTACCAATAACAATGCTGACTGTATACAAACAGCTCTACGGAAATCACCTGGCAGATTCATATGGAAAAATGACTTTTTTCTAATCATGGATTACGAGTAAATCTGCACATTTGTCTTACAACAATAGAGAATGTAGACATGTAAAAACAGGTCTTAGACCAACAGTTGGCTTTCTTGACGGTGCTGACCTTTGAACAGATGAACAAAAATAATCTTAACTGGAGGAAGCAATGTTGTAATTTATTAGATGTGCTTTACCATCCACTTTCATTTAACTCACCCATATTGTATCTTGGCTCTGCGATGGACGAGTCCCTTGGCCTGGGTGTGCCCTGCCTGTCAACCAATGTCGACCGATACGGACAAGATGTTACAGATGAATGAGCGACATCCTCAAAATCTAGGTTACAGATCAAAACTTTCATATTAGATTGTGCTGACAACTTTTAGTGGAGGTGAATTGGGGGTTAGATCTCGATACATAATGTTCTAATACCTCTGTTGCCAGATCAGAGGCAGGATGATTCTGGCCCCTCGTTTAAACCTTCTTATTTCATATGCAGAGTGGCTAGGGGATATATTCCAATAGCTGCTTGAAGTGGCTTTACTCAAAGCAGAAATGTGGATCAGTCATCAGCTGTTCACCATAGTGAGTCCAGCACCTTCTGCACTGTGTATGAAAGGGCCATTTCTTCTGTAAGTAGCAACTTACACAAGCCAACTTCGACACTGACAACCAGTGGCGTTCACGGGGGCAGGAATGGGTTGCCCTTTTTCCTCTTGGGTGCAAATTGCCCTTTTCAACTGGCAATCAAAACGTTTCTGGCCTCGCCTCTGCCCCTTCCCAGTGCATGACCTTCTCTCTCTCAGTTGTGTTCACGTTTGGGCTTTTTTTTGTGCTATGCATTTTGAACAATGCTACGCAGGACACTGTTGACTACACTTGATTAAATCTGAAGGACTGCATGGCCGTTGTGGGTGTCTGAAATCCCAAATTCAAAGCCGTTAGCGCTTCCAAATGGGGGAAAACGAATGTTATCACTAAAAAAATAAATTCCACCTGTTTTTCTAGGTTTTTTTTGCCATGATAAAATGTGTCACTACTTTGACTTGTGTAGAGCAATTAAGTGACTGACAGTGAAGGAAACCTGTCACTTTCAAACCACAAATTTACACTTGTTGTGACCATACATTATTTCATTCAGGAGTTGATGGGATTTCCTGTCGTCATTCCACATTTCTCATGAAAATGGACTGCAAACTGGATAGCAAACTGAGCATTCTCCAATGTAATTTACACACTCAAACATAAATGGTGAATATTTAATCACGGCTATATCCTCTCCTCAACTCAAGTCTTGTTGTTCTTCCGAGCAGTCATTAATTCTCACCAGCATCTGTTCGTATGAAGCCATTTCTGTCATATTTTCAATCCATTTTTGTATAGTCTGGTGGGGATGTACTTTTTCCATAACAAGAGGATGTTTTCCTGCTCATTCAATAAAAACTAGATCTCGCTGGGAGCAGAATGTATGCACAGAGGCCTTTTAGGCATAACAAAATCACTACCGCCCTTCAAAGTATTTTTCATCACCGCCGTCATGACCTTATCCGTACAGGAAACCTGATTTGTTATCATTTGTTCGGCGCATGTGTGAAATATGGCTATGAAACAGTTCACAGCATTTTACTGGACATTTTTAAATCTTGGTGACCATACATTATTTCATTACCAAGAGTTGATGGGATGTCCTATTATTATTCCAGATTTCTCACAAAAGATGGCTAGCGAACAGTATTCTCCAGTGCTGCCTCCAGTCTAAATAGTTTTCCTTCCAACAGATCGTCTCCCTCCATTGATTTTTGTTAAATTTATGAATCAATATTCATTTAATTTCATCATGAAGCTGTGACTGAACATAGTTAATGTGGCCTTACATCATTTATGCTAGTTATTAGTTTATTAGTATTCTATTATTTTTCTATTTTTTCCATTTATTTTATTAGTATCTATCTGTCTATCTGTCCTCACAAAGAAAAGAGACAAAAAGTTTTCCACCGAATGCTGATGTTGGATTACAATGACACGTACACTTATGGAAGAAACTAGGATTATTAATTTATTTGAAACATATCCATCCTGACAGTAGGGGCCTTGATAGGGAATCTTATTTGTCTGATAGTTGGAGATGCCCAGATTCAATATGAGTTTCATGATGAGATGCCCTAATTAACTAACAGACTGATCTGACTTGCCTTGAAGTATCAAACATCAAATTAAAAAAAAGTCCCTGGAACAAACTTCAGTTCACACGTCAAGACAGTTAATATCACTTGAGTTTAAACTATGGCCCCATTTAGACCTGACATTAACATGCGTCTTGAGTGATCTGATCACAAGGGAACGGTTCAAAGTATGCTAGTTCACACTTGGAATTAAAATGCTTCTCTACACAGGTCTCCAATGGCCTAGTATAATCAAATCTTATTTTGCCTCTGTATGCTGTTTGTTTACACCCTCTCTGTTTGTAAAGCCTGAATGTGCACATGATATATTGTCATGAACAAAGAAATCCATAACCAGTTCATTGTTTGATGTGGTAATCTGGCTGGATTAGAGATCGACTGCCAGTTAAATTAGATTTACTTTCAACAAGTGAGAATGAATTGTGCATTGAGCTGTACATTAATAAGGTTGTATCAGTCAGAGCCTGCAACCCCTCACCTGATCAGTGGGAAGCAGCAATTCTTTTCTCAATCCTAACTAGTCAGAAATGAAATGGAGAAGAACAGTGCAGGCTGTGTCTACGTCTTGGCAAATCAAATCACCTCAGATGCTTGACAGATTCATTCTAGATCTCCATGGGCCAAACTGAGTGAATGCACCACTTCATTGTGACCCAGGACATATTCGTTTACACTATGGCCACATGTTGACAGGCCGTGTGTGTGTATGTGTGCGTGTGCGTGCGTGCGAGATAGGTGTACATACCAGCATTGAACGGAGTCTGTGTCAATGTTTTTGGCTAACAATTGTGAGGGAGTGCAACAAATTCCTTCACCGCGTTTTGTGTAACTGTCTGTTTACGTGTTCTGTTTATCTTTCTGCGTTGGCAGTGAGTGTCAGTTATTGTTGTTGGCTTGCTGCAAACAGCTGCTGGAGATGTCATTCCCTCCTCAGTGGAGCTGCTGCAGCTGTTTCGTACACATCGATCTGTGTCAGTGTGTCCTGGTGTCTGTCTGTCTGTCTGCTTTGTGATAGAACAGCGGGACAACTATCAGCCAAAAGGTCCCCAACAGGCACAGTGAGGGAATTACCTGGACCTGTATTTCTTTGTGTGTGTGTGCGTGCAGATTGATAATCAGCTCATACCGGCACTGTGCTTTCAAGCTATTTTCCTCATCAAACTCATATGCTTTTTTCATGTGGTCTTCTACGTCTTTTAGTTGTACCTCCTGCCAACCTCATCCCCCTCCCTTTTTTCTTATCATCCCCCCTGCTCTCCTTCACTCACGCCCCAGTTGTGGAGTACAATGAGATGGCAACAGTAGAGTTATGGTGTGTGTGTTTGCTTCTGTGATGTCACAGTCTATAGTGGCACTCTCTTTTTTAATCCCTGTGCTCACAGACCACACTGCTATTTTAAGATTCTATAAACCTTTTCAGAGAGACTTCGAGGGGAACGCTTGTCCATGTTCTGTTCTCTGAGTGTGTATTTAAGGACAAAGTGGGAGTGGAAGAAGTAGTATCTGGCTATGTTTGGATGCAAATGTTTATTTTTCTTTCAGACCAGCTGATAACAATGATCAGTTATCCTGTGTTTCCTGACAGAATTTACACTGAAGACATTTGAAGTTTATTGAAATTGTTGTTAGTTAAGCAGCTGTGTGAAGCTGGAGAATGAAGGTCTCTGACAGCAGTATTTTAAATTTTAAATCTTCTTAGTATTGTGTTTTCTTCATTCCCAGCCGTCAGCTGGATAGTTTGGTGCCTGTGTGGGTTCAGAAATGAAGGAATTTCATGGAAAGAAAATCAAATTGGTATTTGAAAGCACAGTTTGTCATGTTGATAAAATCGACAGGATCTCCTGACAATGTACTGCTTATAAAACTATATTGCAGCTTTACTATTGCTGGAAAATATCTCTGGAGTATGTGATCTCTTGTCATCATGTAAATTCCATACTGGCCTAGTGGAGCCAAGCAATTTCTGAACCAACTGCTCCTTTTAAATCTAGCATCTTTAACATGAAAAAAAAAACTAATCTAGGTTCAATTCACCTATTTTATAGCCCTTTGAAAGAAAGGTCATAACTGGTGTGACCTTGCTTCAGATTAAGAGTGAAACCTCTCAAAACCTGAAGAAGAAAATAGGTTGTTGGGTTATCTGCTGCCTTAAGGGTCAACCTGTAGTCAGCTAAAATTACTCCTAAGAATAGGATTTATGGCTCTTCACAAGAAAGAGAATATGGCAAACAAACAAGATTACACCTTGAGCTGACAGTGACATGTATTTATCGTGTTACGTCAAAACATCTTTTATGATTCTATGTTCTTTTTATAGTGGAACTACCACTTCTTGCAGGTCATGCACTTTTTACACACAATGGGTCTCATTCATGAAACGTGAGCAGAACAAATTTGTGTAGACTGAAATTTACTTGCGTCTTCCCATGCATCAATATTTTGGTAGCTCCAATCTTTTCATAGCTACCAAAAAAATCTACACCTGCTGCTGACCACACGTAGCGGTTGTGTAAATTTACGAATGCTAATAAATAATGCTGGAAATACAATGGAAATGACCATTTTAATTCATATTGTGCTCTGTTATGTACACAACAAAGGCATCTGGCCTTTGAAACACGTGATATAAACATGTCAAAAGATTGAAAAATATATAACACATTTACATAAATTAGTTGGTAACTGGCAGTTTTAAGATCCCGATTAGGTTAATGGTTGTGAATTATCTATATAAATCGATTCAATAGATCACTTGTTCGTTCTACTTCTTTAAGTGCTGCCACTCTCAATGCGTTACGTGCCGTGCGTATAGGGCACCAACTTCGGGGGGGTTGGAGGGGCGTACGTCATTCACACTTGAAAAGCCACTGTGCCTCATTTTAACATCACACATGATGCATCATAGATCAGTTGGACATTCACGGAATTAAAGTGGAAGTAAAAGAAGGTCCCTGGTTCGCTTCCTGGGCTATGTGGAGTTTCCATGCTCTCCCCGTGTCTGCGTGGGTTCTCTTGCTTCCCCCCACCTCCAAAAGCATGCTGAGGTTAATTGGTCACTCTAAATTGTCCTTAGGTGTGAAAGTGTTTTTTTTTTTTATATAATTTATTCTGCACATCTGGCTACTGTCAAACAATTTAGGACATTTTACTTAAAAAAAATAATAATAATAATAATTAATGGCATTTTAAATAGAGTGTTATTTTTAGTTTTACTAATTAAATAAGTATGTTTTTGTTAAATACAATTAAATGAATGAAAATGTTTTTGTTATGTTCTAGAATGTTATGACAATTTCAGGGATTTGTTTAACTAATTAGATAAATCCATTTTCCTTGTTTATGGTCTTTCTTCTTTTTGGTAAATAATATATAATATATGGGGCTAATACCCACCCAAAAAACAAAAAAACACTTCCAACACCACCCAAACGTGTTAACGTGCTCTAACGTGTTAAAAACACACTCAGATGACTAAAAATGCACTCATACGTCTGCTGCTTAAAAGTGAACATTAAAGCGATAAATTATTGTTACTGTGTCTTTAGAGATCAGACATAAAACAATGGCGGTGACCGGAATTTATAACAAACTGGGTTTCCTTTAAGTATCACCAGTATGCGAGGAGCCCATGCTGTGATATGCTTGAACCTGACTGACCAGTGTGTCTCCATACAAGAAAGGCAATAAGTGTCTGGTTCAAGAGCTGAGAGTGTCGGTCCTTCTGACACACAACACAACGCAGACAACTGTTACACGAGCATGTCACGATACTGTGTACAAGGGATCACATCTGTGCTGAGTAGATGCGCAGAGGGCTGAAACAGTTTCGTCAGCTAGGTTTCATGTACTGTAGTGATTTTAAACAGGAAGTGTTCTGTCTAGTCTAAAACGCGTCTCGCTCTACTTTAGACCTGATGACCAAGCTTTTTTCAGAGGGGACAACATCTCTGCTCCTGTTTCACACTGATACATGTGTTGTGCCATCTTCCTCACACTGGCAGCAGAGCGTGTCCTACAAATGTCCTCAACATTTTTATTTCACAGAAAGATCCTGATGTCGTTAAGTGCTCAGAGCACACTT
Organism: Aeoliscus strigatus; assembly: GCA_901007665.1. Classification (NCBI taxonomy): domain Eukaryota; kingdom Metazoa; phylum Chordata; class Actinopteri; order Syngnathiformes; family Centriscidae; genus Aeoliscus; species Aeoliscus strigatus. The sequence continues at coordinate 27,123 of CAAKHB010002196.1, forward strand.
TCTTAATAGAGACCGCATGAAATCTACAAACTGCCTCGTGACATTATTATCCACATCCCTCCTTGGAGGGTTTTCTTCATATTGTCATCACAGTCTTCAAAAGCTTCATGGCTACTGGGGGTTGTCAATCTTTTCCCACACATGCAATGGCTGTGATTTGAAAATGTCAATATTTCCAGACCAGTGAGAGGATTGTGGTCGAAAATCTTTAAATGTGTTTCCAAATGATATTGATCACAAAATAGACAATTAAGTTTGTATGGACTGGGCATTTACACTGGAAAAACGTCTCACATGAATAGCTTAAGTACATAGAGATTGTCCAACTAAGTTAATCAAAGTCATACTGAAGTGATCCCAAAGGGAAAATTCCTCCTTCACAACTTTATAGACAAATGGGCAGCTAAAGTGACGTGTCTCACCCAGAGATCACTGCCTTGGGGATGCAGGGGTTATTTCTAACACATGCATGCCTTTGGTTTGTAAGGCAAACAGGCTAAACATGCAAACCCCCAGCAGAAAAGAAGTACAGAGCATAGATATAGCACTTGTGTGCGAACCAGCAGAAGCTGGCAACATCAATTCTTGAGACACGACTGTGATTGGCCAGAATGGTCTGCTTGTGCTTCTTCCTACATTGTATGAAGGGAACAGAATGTTAACTTCATCATAGTAAAAGACATCTGACAGAAAGCTCACTTGTTGTGTGCTCTTCATTGTTTGCGCATTGCTTGAATCGTAAAGTGAAGAAAGGAACATGTAATAGTTATGATAATTTGTGCATCATGCACCCTGGTCACGTATGACGCACCAATTGAGTATGTTTGAGGGATGCGATGGGGTTAAATGAACAGGTTATCAGACACTGGACTATAAATCATGTATGGGTGGTACCATCTTCCTGGTGTGTGCAGATAAATCCGGCTTTACTGGGTGGCAGCAGTCTACTGAACCAGTGTTCTGCCTGCAGTAAACAGATGGACATATGTGATGAATTCATACATTTCATACCTAAAGCTACTCTACACAGCCGATGTCCACAGGACACTGACAAAACTAAATGTGCCGAAGGCTGCAGGCCCGGATAAAATTCCAGGATGGGTTCTCAGAGACCATTATTCCACGTGTTTGAATCATCCCAGTGCCTAAAAACCTCTCAATCACCTGCCTTAATGACTGCCGCCCTGTAGCACTCACTTTCATCATGATGAAGTGCTTCAAGAGGCTCGATAAGGACCACAACACCACCAAACTCCCACCCATTATGGACCTGCACTCTGCTCCACAGAGAACACCATCTCCTTTTTGGTTGTTTGTGAGCTCACCATTCAATCCGATCATCCAAAATCCTGGTCAACAAACTGGGGGTCCACAACAGACCTCACTCAGTGCAGTTTGCAAATGACCTCTCCAGTTTCATCTCTCTGAGCACTGGTTCCCCCCAGGGTTGGGTTCTGAGTCCACTACTCAGATGACCCACAACTGTGTTGCCAAATTCAAAACTAATCACATCATTAAGCACAACAACAAAGTGATGATGGGCCCCATCCAAGCCACCCACCTTGTGATATCTGCAGTGGAGAACAACATGTTACAGGGGGAGCAGTTCATGAACAGTCTGACATGGAGACACTCAATGTCGAATTGCTGTCAATTCTGTCAAACTGTTGAATATCTAAAGGAAACCTATTGGTCCTTAGTTATTAAATGAAATGTGTTATTTTCTCTTGTGTATTTCAATTGCTCTTTAAACAAGCAAAAAAGGTTTTATCTGATTACTTGATTAATCAATGGGATTTTCTGTATAATACTTTGTATAATTTCCATTTTATTCCTTTTTTTTTTTTTCTATGAGTGCAACAGACACACCCAGTATATTTTTCTGTCTGCTTTATCGCTTTGCACATGAAACACCCATGTCCTGACTACAATATTTACTAGTCTATTGCTGTCAGGCTTCCAGTAGCATTCACAGAGGAAGACCACATTTCCCTGTTGGCCTGTATTTAACATTCTCCTGCACTGTCAGTGGCTAAATGTGTTGTGTAAGGTCTGTCTTTGCGAGATTATGTTGTTTGTTTCTAAAGGGTTTGTCCTGCCTAAGACTCTGCTGCTGGATATCTTCTTGCCAGAGTAAATCCTGTCATACCGGAATCCACCTTTGGTGTGGCTTCGCATAGATGAAACTGAACCCTAAAATGGTTGTTGATTGTGGTGATGTTCGTTATGTCAGCAAAACACTGACCTAGATGAATGTGATAATGATGATAAATATGAATTTATTATGAACATGTAGTTGATTTCCTTGAAGGAACGTGAGCCTTTCTTTAACTTTGATAAAAAAAAGATGTGGTTTGCATTTGCACTACAACATGGGAGGTATTATATGAAATCGGTTTATAGCAAACAATTTGACACCTAACTATGCAATATTTACGTGATACGCAAACATTCTAATGAACAGTTAATGTAGGTATAGAAAAAAAATCTACATAAATAATTTAAACCTCTGCTGTATAATTAAAAGTCCCTCTTTCCTGAAATACAAAACTGTTTATTGCACCTTTGTCATCGGATTTTAATCCAGATCCTAATCATGTAAAATTTAAATCCATGTAAAACATGTGCTCAGTGCTAAAGATGAGCAACATCAGTATGCAAAGTATGAATAAGACGTTTTTGTGGGAATTAAAAGGAACCCTTACAACTAAACCTGCAATAAACACAGATATATAGTCCCTACAGATTTGTAACACCATTTCTACCCCATGCCTTTCTCTTGACAGTCTGTGAACACAGACTCTTATGTCATTTTAATTCACATTCCACGTGATTTAGCCTGACACACTTACAAAAAGCCCCTGAAACATGGGGAAACAAAACACATGTAAACTGGAAGTGGGTCACAAATTAAGATTAAGAAATTAAGATTGTTTTTGCTGACCATCAACACCCACCAGAGTTTTTCATTCCTACCCAATGCAATGATTCTCTTGGCGCAGTTCTGAGTCAGCTTTGATTTATTTATTACACTACTGCTTGCTGGTTTGTTATTATAATGATTATAAGGCGGGGGAGGTTTTGAAGTGCGTGTATGTGTGGGTGAGATGGTTTGTTAGCTAACTCAATGGTAATAGTCATGTTATGGTCACTAAAAACTTATGTCAGTGGATCTGAACTGTCAGATTACTAGTTTCATGAAGGATAGACTGGCGACGATCATCAGCAGAGCAGTGTATTACAATTCACTGACTTTTACCTAATAGCTATAAGGGCGTTCTCTATTCCACAATAAAACATGACAGCCTTCTTGGAATTATTCTGCCTGCAAGGAACAGAGTTTGGAAAGAATGTTAAATATGACATGTTTGGTGTAGTGATAAACCACTGGGCAGCATATGAATCTGAAACTCCTCGTTCCACATAACAAAAGCAGATGGACAATGACTTAATAAATTCAAGTAATTTATTTCCTAACTAAAGAGACAATAATAAATCAGGAAAGCAAAGAAGTAAGGCACAAGTAATGAGGAAACTGCACGGTATGTGTCCGAACTGAACTAAGGTGTATTCAGTCTCAGATCCTTCCAGCTTTCTTCTCTGGCATGAACTGTTCGCACAGAACTGGTTGTCCCTCATAATTTGGAAAGAATCCTGTGTTTTGGGCCTTTTGGGAGATTGCAGGTGTTGCAAGTTGCTGTCTTTCGTGTCCTGTTATGATTTTATGGGTTTAAAGAAGAGAGGGGAACAGGAGAGACCTCATTCCATGCAGGATCCTGGACATAGATTCATATTTTCCTGTAGGAGATGGCAGTTTGTGACGTTTTGGTTTCAAGAGTTCCTTGTTTTTTGGCAGACTGTGGGCCTCAGAAGGGGTCATGGAAGAGTGACCTTTTGCTGAACTGATTCACATCCTACTGATAGTGATGAAGACATTAGCAGAGGTATGCAGAGGGTCCAATTCCAAGTAGTGATGTCTGCTACACTGGATCATAAGCCCGTCAGAGCACTGCTTCAAGGGCCTGCAACATATCTCCAGTAACTATAAACTCAACTGTACTAATCCCCAAATTCACAGTCAAATTGGACCTCATCTATACGAAATAAAAAGTAAAGTTTTGACAAGATCTTTAACTATAGAAACAAAGATTGGTGGCAGGCTAAAAGTTTTGTTACTCCTAATAGTTTTGCAGCACCACTGCTGACACACTCACTCAGTGTAATTGGTCTGTGAACAAAGGGATGCATTCTCTAGAGCAAATACTTGCCATAGGTTCAGTATTACCTTCTAACTTTCAATTGTCTAATAAGCCTATGGTGCAACAAGCATACAAGACAATCAGTCATAGTTAGGGGTGTGTTTGACTGGACTTTAGAGACCGGTAGCCATCGCCACCTTCAGTGTCTCACATCACTCATCTCTCAAATGCAAGATGTAGAGAAAGGGTGTGATGCTTTGGTGTATTTGCAGGTGGAATGACAAATTTCATCCATTTTCAGGACTGTTCTAAACATTTATCATTCACTTACTTCAATGTACTTTATATTTCAGTGTGTTGTCTGTCGGGTATTGCTGGAAGAAAGAGTGTACTGTACGCTTGACCAAACAATTCTGTATAAACAAAGTTTAGCTTTGCAATAAAAGCGGTGTAAATTATTTAAACATAATTAAACTTAAATGAAAGACTTACCAAATGTTTGTGTCTAATGATCATAACAGTATACATTAAAAATGTAAGGATGCTATGTTGATGTTAGGATAGCGCATATTTAAATTCACTCAATCAGCTCAATGAGACATGTACGTGAAGTTACACGAGCATATGTAATGTTGACATTAGTAGTTACACATATAAGCAATCAGTTCACGCCACATAATAGACAGAGGCAATAAGTGCCACACTTGCATACATGCATAGTCGTGTTTCACACACCCAACTGGTGCGCTAAGAGCACAGGCACATGTCGTCGAGACATCCACCCCATCCAGGTCCTTCCTGTTCTGGTGAGACAGGTAAGGAGACGAAAGAGAAAAGAAGAAAGGAAAATAAATAAAGAAGAGGATGCAGACAATCCCATGCTGGTGTCAGTTCCTTTCCTTTTTCTTCCAGCTTAAAGTTTCCCAGCTGACATAGAGGAAGAGAGCGATATAAGTGTTACAAATAGAAGTAATAGCAAGCACAGATACAGGAGAATAATAAGAAAAAAAAACCCACAAAGATGAGAAGAAATAGACCTGTTGCAATAACACCACAATGATGCCCAATTATATGCAATGGGGAGACAGGATTTTGTATGTGCAGCACTTCTGTTGAGCCAAACAGCAAAGCTGTTTCTCAATATTTGCCCTTGTGTCCCCAGTGACATTTAATTTTGTCTGTAGCTAACTGTGCAGCGAGCGTTGAAATGGTAAGCCATAGATCATTCTCGATATCAAGCTCTCATCCTAAAATATAAAAACCCCCCACTATTCTCATCCTCATGATGATTTATAGATTACTTTAACTCACAGGTTCAGATGTTTTGTTTGTAACCACAGCAACTGAAATCACTACTAGATTTTCAAGATATCTTTTCAAAACAAGTAGAGACTGATAATAATAGATGAAAAATGGGTTATGGTTCGAGGCACTGAGTTTTACATGTGCAACAGTAGAGAGCCTTTGCTTTGTATCCACACTGCCTGAGGACGACAGGTCGGGTCAGAGGAACTGTACTCTGAACTGTGTTGTAGGATTCAGGAGGCAGCTGCATCAGGTGGAAGAGTCACAGTACAATGAGGTTGTGTTTATAAAGAGGTGGAACAGGAGCCAGCAGATTGGTGCTGCAGTAACGATGATTTACTGATCTGTACTGAAGTGGTGTGGTGTACAAGGAAATACCAAGTGGAGATCCCAATTCACTGGCTGTCTTACACTTAAGACCCATTGGTAGCAAATTTAGATTGCCTCTGCAGGAGGGTCTGGCAACGAGTCGTTGGAACTCATGACCAAAAAATATTGGAAACTTATCACGTTGGCCTGATCGTAGGCAGGCTCAGAGCCATGTACAGAGTCTGTGGGCAGGGCTTAGCAGGATAGCGACAGTGCTGCGGTGTCGCAGTGGTTATGTGCACAACAAGACCAGTCAACAGTGAGAGTTGGACATTTCTTTCAAAGATGAGCAAAGAACTCCATTTACTCTCTCCATCAAACTGCGTCACTCTTCTCCTAAACACACGCGACTCGTTCCTTTCCCTCTGGTAATGAGATCATGCTTGTTGCTCTGGTCGGTCGTAGCGCTGTCCAGCTGTGTGTAGTGGTATTTTGATAGGCATGTGTTGGTGTCCCTTGAGCTTGGAAAGTCCTTTGCTCGTTGCAGGTTCTCCAACACTTCAGTGTAATGTTGTCTGCAGTTTATGAAAATGACACATCCCATTCAGTGTCTCATCTATGTTCTCTTCATCAGATAAGGAAAATAAACATGTAAATACTGAAATATGTTCTGATGATGTATCTCTGTCTAGGACAAGACTACCGGCTGGATGTTTACAAGTGGGGGAACATTAGTCACATTAGACAGGGCAGGCAGTGGGATTTGTTTTTCTATTTTTATCCAGGTAATGTTGAGTCAGTCATGTTATTTCACATCAGTCATTTTCCCCTGCCAGTCAAGTAAATTCACACCACCTGCTGTTGAGTCATAGTCCCACTTCTCCTACATGCCGTACACTCACGTTATATTTCATTACAATATAGAAACCACAAAAAAGGTGTTACTCAAAAAACATGAAAACATACTTTGCATAATATGAAACATAACAGATTTAGCTTAAAGTACTATATTATGAACTTGCACTATTCTTTTTATCAACAAAGAAAACATGCTCCTTGCTGAGTCTATTATTTTCCCTGTTTTATTAGCTGATGCACCCCTCTTCCATTTCAGTTGAAGCCTGCAGACTATGTAGTGCACAGACTCATAAAGGAACTATAAACAGTGAAGTTGTGAAAGTAGACAGAAACAGAGGGCTGTTAGGATAGTTGGAATCATGCAGAGAAGACTTTTGTTGTGTTGGTGAGGTGATGCCCACTTTGGCAAGTCAAATTGCCTTCACTGTGCTGCTCTGCTTTACTCTGCGTGGGTTGTTGCTGTATAAATAACTCTGAGAGCAAATCATAGAGAGAGAGTGAGCATGAGGGAGGCAGGAAGGAGTGAGGGACACATGGGGGAAGCAAAGTGGGAGAGAGACACACACAGAAGGACGGAGAAACGCTTGATTGGATTGATATTAGATGTTCTAGACAAGGAAGCAAGAATGAAGAGAACAGAACTTTAGAGAGAGAGAGAAGAGGAGAGGGCTTGTAGAATAATTGAACCATATATGGTCACAGTTAAGTAAGACGATTTTAGAGGCTGAGAGAAAAAAAAGTGAGAGAAATGGATGTATGAAGATGTAGTGTTTGAACCCTCAAAGAGAGAGAGTGTGTTGTCATGAGATGGTCTGTCTTAGGTGGTAATTCTATGACACCACCAGCATAGTCACCGGGAAGATGATGAATAGTGTAAAGATACTGCCAAAAAGCAGACCTCAAATCTTTTGGGGTACATGCACAACACAGACTCTTAACAGCTTGTACATATGTAAATTTCAGCCTCTGCAAGTTGAACAGTTACGGTATGCATTTACAGTTTACACTCACGTCTCCCCCTCCTGAATGTATCAGTGCATCCTTTTCAGGAAAAAAACTAAATAAAACAAAATGTTTTGTGCCACCTAAGTACCTGCACGGTTTATAACGTCATTCTCATTGCAGCTGCTGCTGCAGCCGCTTCTGTTAACAGCCAATGATGGCTGGAAGGACATGTTTTATTGATTGCTGTGAAATTTGGAATTTCCTTTTTTATGCTTTTGATTAGAAGGCACTGACTAACGGCCTGTGCTATAAGCAGTGACAATTAATTTGAATCTAATCTAATGTCAAAATCATAGCTCTTAACAAGCTGATGATTAAACTTAAAATAATTGTAATTTTAGTGCCCGCGACCCTGCATTGTCCCAACCATCAGCAAAGCATTGTCCAACAGAGTAATTCAATTCACTGGAGCACTTCTTGGATGCACACACAAAACAAGCCTGTTAGTGTTTAAGACTGCAGTCAAATTAAACTATCCAAAGGGAATACAGCATGATGGAATAAAAGTGCATTTCAGCCTGATTGTCAGTGTTGTTCTCTGCAAACGTCTCGTTTCTCCACGTGAGGGATCACACAAGTGTCCAGGCAGGTTAGCTCATGTGTCCGGTCGTATCTGAGTTATGTCCATATTCTTCTAGTCAAGTACAATTATTATCTCTCTCTAAAGAAAAAAGGCAATTCTCAAGCACACCAAGTGGTTTCTTTCAAGGAACATGTTTAAACTACTTAGCTAAATAGTACTTCTGTAATATTGGGTATGTTTGGTCAGCATTTCACAATAATTTAAAATATGTAAACAGAATGATAATAACTGTTTACTTATCTAAGGTATAAAAGTACAAGTGCTTGTTTGGTGGAAAGAATCATATTAATTCATTATTGATTGTATTCCAGCTGTGTGTGTGTGTGTGTGTGTAGGAAATGAGTAATCCGGAACAAAGTGGTTTACCTCACTGCAGCGGTTTAATGATGGCCAGAGGACTTGCTGGGCTAGCTGATGGTGATGCATCCTAGAACATTGTTCTCCAGACCAGTACTAATCAGCTGTTATGTATACGAGGCTAGCTGGCAGAAGATTTGAATTGAAGTAGTCGAGTAGATGGCCAACGGCACTGCAAGCCTGCAAGTTAATGATGGCCAGCAGTGCTACAAGCCTGACACATTCTAAAACATCGTATTACAGATCAGCACACTGCAGATGCTCACATGAGTCTCCCTAGTGTTCATCAGATTACTTAAGCACTGTTTACCGATGGCGTTATCAGGATATCATACACTTCGCTGAGATTGAATGTGTAAAACACACAAAAAAAATCTAAGCTAAGTTGCTTTTTAACAGTGTTCAACATACTGACACTGTGCTTGTTTTCATGAGTTTGTCTTTCATCCGTGTGGTAGATTTGTGCAGCAACTCAAATACCATCTGATTATAGCTTTTAAATCTCAATTGACACCACAGTAATGGTGATAATGGGTTTCCTGCATGCTAGCAGATTGTCATTTCACTTAGACTTGAGGCGGTGAGTTATTTGACTGATAGTTGTGTGTGATGGAACAATGTGGTCTTGTAATTTGAGATCCTGTTATGAATGACTTTACATGTCCCTTAGAAACTCGCATGCACAGTGCTTCTATGAACTCCTGAAAAGTGGCCTCTGTTCATTAAGCCTGTCAGAATTCCACGATCATTACAGTGGCTTTGCGACAGGGTGTGTTGTGTCCGTTACAGCTTAATACTGTCCAATAAAAGTATCGATGCAGTCCTCTCGACCCGCTTGCCTGACTTCATAGAGCACCACAGCAATACAGGCTTTTACTCTCCCTTTAATTTGTCCTCTCTTGCCATCCAGGGATTTATTATATGAATTTCTCTTTTGTGTGAGATTTCTCGATTCTGGAATAAAGTAACAGTGTCTCATACTGCCACAAAAGGAAGCCTTGCATGGCTGTATCTGAGCCTGAGAAACATTACAAAGCACCAGCATTTTGGAAGTTGAGCCTCATGGATTGAAAATGTATCACTAGTTCTGGCCTCAAGTATTTTATTATAATTTATATCTGCCTTCAAATTTAAAGCATGGCACAGCCCGACTATTTTTTTAAATCTGCATTTCAGCATTTTATGTTAAGGCCATGAACAGATGTTCTTCTCCATGTCTGATCCATGAAATTATACACAGTGGAAGTCTGAATAGTTTAATACTCACTTTTTCTGCAGGGGAGAATTCAGTCCTAATACAAGTTAAGACTGACAAACTGGTACAAAGCAATGCTAATGCAGGTGCCAAGTGTTAAGTGCCAGCAATGCGATGCAGGCTTGTGGCTCCTGTTGCTATAATGAGTGCAGCTCGGTTCCTGTCTCGCCCGGCTGCTGCTAATTGTCTTAATTGAGAGTGACCTGTATCTGAGAGGGGCTTCGGTGAATCAGCAGAACAGCTGGCAAACCTACAGAAGAACAGAAAATGGGGTTGGACTGTCAGAAAAGGAGAGGATGGAGGATTGTGGATTCATACATTCATTATTCACACATTGGTTAAAACCATGTGCAAATATCAATTTTTGTAGTTATGTGAAATGGGACACCCAAAGAAGCATAAAAAGTGTATTGTGCCCCAGGCACAAAATAAATACACATTAACAATAAACCAATCCACTCCCCCAAAACAAAATGGAAAATATATATGTATACATACACAGATAGCCCTCTCCACCATACCCACACATACAAGAGATACCCTAACCTATGGCTAACCTAACCTAACCTAAGCTGTACTATGAAAAAGGTCCAAACACTTGACGAATTAAGCTACAAGGTAATTAAAGGAGATTACCGGATCAAAATCATGACTTGAACAAGTCTTGATCTAGATTGTTCCACACATGTAGACCTTTACAAATAACACTGAGGCTGGTACATTTCATTTTCCATTTTTTCCCCTCTTCCTAGTCTGATAAGAACGTGGAGGAAAGGGAATTGGTATCAGGTGACAGTCATTTGTAGAGCTCAACAACACAAAACATAGTACAAGCATGTACTCCCACTCCATGTACATGTGTTAAAGCATGTATTGTATGCTAATATGTATTCACTTTTTTATCGCTCTGAATTAATATGCACACATTGTGATATTTGGAGCCAATTATACATCAGATGTTCCACATTCAACCAATGCAGCAGAAGAGGGTGGAAAACGCAAGTCAAACAGATAAAAGGAATGAGTAAAGGGACAGGAGGAGATGGCTGGCAGTGACATCATGCTTTTAGAGCCGAGGCCGACCCTCAGGCCACCGCTGAATACACTCCTAGCAGTCTTGTGTACTTCCCTTAGACTGAATTATTCAACACTCTCCTGATGGAGAGACTGCAAGTGTGTGTGTGTGTGTGACTGCACTAAAAGTGTGCATGTGTCTGAATACAACTTTTTTTGTGCACTAGAAAGAGTGTAGGAGAGAGATTCTGAGTGTCGTTGAATGGTCTTACTGGTGATATGTGGGTAGCTGTTCATTTTTGTGCATGTGGCCAAGTGTCTGTCACGTCTGTTAAAATTGTATTTTCTCCATCTCAAATGTGGATCTTTTCTCCAATAATTATTTGTTCCCATGTCATACACATGAACATGCACAAACACAGGTTTTAATGAGACCAGAAGAAAATATTTCTACCAATATCACCAGATTTTTTGATTCTTGATAGGAGAGGAGAGAAAGGAAGGAAGCTCTTTGATTTATTGGGTGTTTGCATCCTCTCATGTTGCAGGAGAGGAGGTGACTAATGCAGTGAGATGAAGAGATTTGCAAAATTATAAAATATGAATATTTTTGGAAACCCAGTATATTTGACCTATTTTTTAATCTCTGAGATAACAACATATGCGGTTCAATAAGGGGGAGTCAATGTTACCTCAGTCATGGTTTTTAAATATAGTGGAATTTTCACAGCCAATATAACTGAAGATGAAGAGGAGTCTCCATAGATGAAAGAGATGTTCTCCAGTTGTTAGGACAGATAGTGGACAAGCGTGGACACAGACTTTTGATTTCTTGCCCCTGGGATGGCTGGTGTCTCCCTCACTCTGTCATTTTATTCTGTGCCCCCGATTCTTGTTTTTCTGTCTGCGGTTTTGGGGTCTGTGTGTATTTTTGCCAGCCTGTGTGTTTTTTGTGTGCATGGACAGAGCATTGAGGTTTGATCCTGTGCTAATGATCTCCCAGTGGCTCAAACTTCTGTAAAGTGTGCTAAGCAGAAAGGGAGAAAGAACGTTGGAGGGAGGGAGAGAGGTGGATTTGAAAGGATGTGATCTGTGCCTCCTCATCATTGCCGCCATCATCCATCAGACCCCGGCACAGACTGCACTGCTTGTGTGGAGCCCCAGCCACCAGCACCCTTCAACTTATCGTGATCAGCACAGCTTTCCACTCGAGCAGCAGCAGAAGCAGCCACTTTAGGAAAGTCTTTATCAAGAGCTGCAGCACCAAACTGGCTGGTGACAGAAGGATGGAAGGAGGAGTGGATGGATAGGCAGATGGATGCAGAGGGCCAGTATGTGATGTTTGTCATACTCACACCCTCCTCAGTGCACACATGCACACAAGGGTACATCAGCTGCAGAAATTCAGATGTCAGAATTGTGATTTTTCTAGTTTCCTTTTATTAAACATACAGAGGGTGTTTCTTGATATGTCACTCGTTCGCCACAACTCCTTCTCTCCGCTCTCCCTGTCAAATCACAGCTTACATAGCCTGTAATACACTTTTGTTTTCTGAATGTGTTAGCACTTCCACCACTTCCCCCTTTTCTCTGAGTCTTGCCGTACCTCTCTCCTCCTCCCTCCCCATCTGGAAAAGACCTGTCTCACTAATAGGAGGACTGTGAAATGAACCCCTCTTTCCTCCTTTGTATTTCTCCTGTACTCCCCCCGCCCTTTCTCTCATCTATCTCTAATAGCGCACACTCATAGATACAGTTATAAAAATACATAAGCACAACTACATCTTTGCCCCATTTCTGTTTGTCTTCAGGTGGGGTTCTGGCTAATAGGGCGTAGTAGGTAATGGGAACCGTAGCCTATTATCGCTGCTCTGCCGTCTAATAGCCTCTGGCTGCCAGCATCTGCCATGAAGCTACTCTAACTCCCCCAGTGGACACTTCTTGTGATGGACGCACACATGTAAATCCCATCCCCACGCTAAGCAAAGATAATTTGTGGGTCTGTGCACATGTGACTGCATGCAGTGGTGTGTTTTTGTTTTTATGTTTATTTGTGGTTATCGCGTCCACCACACTGGGCCCTGACATCCAGTATGCTCTCTCTCCGTGGGGAGCAGTGCCTGCCTTTAATTAGTAAAGGAAATGGATTTACTTATCTGATCCTTGACACATTGGCCCTTCACTTCACACACACATACGCACATCTGCCTTCATGTACTCAGCCATGCACATTGACACACATCCACTACCAGTGTGGTGGAATGTCAGAGTGGGCTGGAAACACACTGTGTGCTCTGGCTTGTGTGCATGTGTGTGTGTGCATATTTGCTCGGGAGGAATGAATCTGCTCCCATCTGTAGACTGACCATTGATTTGCCATGGTAACTGTGGATGGTGACTGTCGTGTGAACAAAGGCGATGAGAACTAGTGGCAGGATTGGAGAGGGATAGAGGAGGAGATGAGACCAGAGGTGGGTTCCAACCTGGACAAAATGAATTACTGTACGTGGGGGACAACTCAGCAGAAGCTGAGCGAGGATTAACACATGTTAGCCTGTTGCTGCTTGAAAAAAATGTTGCAACAACATGTTTGTGTGTATTTGGGAATGCCAGAGAGTGCACAATAGCATTGTGGGAGTGTTTTTGGAATAAAAGGGCTTACACAGACCTGAGTAAGGCTTATATATAATGAATGAACCCCCCTTGAGCTACAGTTTTTCTTTCCTCTGCAGAATTAGTGATTTGTCTAACTCCCTTCTTTTCAGGCAAGCCTTCTCGACAAAATCGTCTCGCTGCTTTACAGTGTGCCTCCCATAATCCACCCTGCATCCAACTGACAAGCCCCAGAAGGCTGTGCCACTGTATGAACTTATTCTGTGGTATTTAGTTAACACAATGCCTCAGCTGTCAACAACTCACTTAAAAATACTGGGCTAATGTGATTTTAACCAAAATGGGGTAAACCAATATTTTAGTATTCAGCAAAAGTCTACGGCTACTGTCCAAAAGCATAAGAAAAAAGACTCTGCGAATTGCCCAATTCTTCATGTGTTGTTCGTACACCAACCAGAACCTTCTTCGCAGTGGTTTAACCATAACTGGTCGTCCTGTTCTCGTACCTGAGGCACTTGACCTGCTTCGCATGGTCCAGCAATCAACACTGGGGTAGTCAGCCAGGATGGGCTGACTCACAGCTTGTTGCCATTTTTACTGGGCCTTAGGTTTCTAAAGTCCAATAGAGTCACCATCAGTGGGCTGAGAGTGAGAAAGAGTAAGAGAGAAAGAGAGAGAGTGGGAATTTTTTTTTTTTTACCCAAAGGCACTTCTGCTATAAATATCAAACTGGCAATTCTTTGATTTGCCAATGAAGCCTGCCAGAGGAGGGAGGAGGATGCAGGGTCTTGCTCAGTTCTTGAGCTGTTTTAAATTCATTCACCGGTGGGGAAAGAGACTGGGCGAGGAATGAGGTTGGCTGTGTCATTTATTTTCCATGTAGGGGGATGAAATAACATTAACATCTCTTTCTCTCTACACCTCTATAAGTCAAACAGTTTACATATTATTACTCAAACAGCGTTATACACACACACGCATACACACATTCCATTTCCTCTGCTATACAGATGCACAGAGAGAGTGTGTGTGGATGTTACAGCCTGGACAGACACTTCAGTTTTGATAAAGCAGAGGCCTTTCAGCACTCTGGTGGACCCTGCTGTAATCTCCTCTAAACAGGTGTTGTGATTAGCCTCTGCCGTGAGCAGCATTCTGACACTCGGGTAGTCGGGGCCAAGCAGGCACACAACCATCAGCTACTGCTCAGGAGACAGATTTCACCGGAGGTGCTTGGCAGGAGGACCTCTTGCACTTAAAACAATCTGCCTTGTCAAAGTTCAGCGTGAAATATTTTTTTTGCTGATTGCTTTGCATGCTGATGCAGAAACATTCAACAAATTGCAATTGTAATTTACAGAGAAATTGTTTGGACCTAAGTGAGACTGCAAGAAGACTCATGCTTAGAACATGTAAATTTGAAAATTTCTGCTAGTTAAATTGAAATGTCCTCGTGAAAAGTCTACCGTATTTTCCTCATCACTTCACTTTTCATGCTGTCAGTTGTTTCAGTTGTTACTCTTCCCGGAGAGCTGGAGTGAGGGTACTGTAATCAGGTGTGTGTGGGGGGGTGCACGTGCATCCGTGTGTGTGCTTGCATATATCAAGAGATGTGTTGCTCAGCCTGCAGAGGTGAGGGAGGGTTGATGGGTCTGGTGGCAGCTGCTCAGGTGTGTTTTTGCAGTTGAAAGACGCTGACAGGAGGCTCAGAAAAGTGGGTAAAGCCAGGGACTCTTGTCTTTACTCGTCTTGTCTCTTTATTTTTGCCTGTTCAATAGATCCACAAAAACCACACACACACAGCTCATATTGTATTTTCACCACTCTGATGGAAACGTGACGCTCCTGTTACAGATTTGTGAAGAAAAGATCATAAATGCTGACACTGGAAACTGGAGTGAAAAAAGCTAGTACAGTCTGAGGAATGACTTAAGGTTAACAAAGGAGGATATGGGAGCTGTTGTGGGCGATTGGGGCAGGAAAACTGGCTCAAAAAGAGAAAAGGAAATCAATCAATGACAGTGTTAATCATTTCCATCATTATCTGTTTGTTGCTGAACAATGCATATTTTATACTATCTATGTTATGGGTCATGTGAAAAAAATAATATGCAAATCCTGTGTTGTTGCATACAACGTGGAAGAGTTGCGCACTTCCCGTGTTTTTGGGTAATGTGCAAATAACCCGGGTTATTTGCACATTACCCAGAGGAGCAGGTCATGTGAAGATCTCACAAGAATATGGACGATAGCAGATGGACAAACTCAGGCGCTGGCTGCAAGGATACTAGCATATCCAGAGAAGACTTTATGGATTCCTGTATGGAGCAGGTAACGTTTTTGTTTGCTAACGTCGTAAGCTAACTTAGCTAGCTAGTCTTTGCTAGCCAGTGACGTAATCGTTACCTGAATCGTGCCAGTCCACCAATCTCTGCCAATTTGCAAAACGGTCTTTTGCCAGATGGAATCCGATCTTCTCTGGATATGGTAGTTGTGGACATGCACTCCCATTGGACAGGATGTAAACAAACACAGCTGGCTGGCTGCATCCCAGTGCAAATGCAGCTCAGTGTCTTTACCGCAGTTCCAATCATATTCTCGTGAGATCTTCAAATGAAGAACGGGTAGATTGCAAACAACCCGTCGTTACAGTTAATGTGTAAACAACCCAGGGAATTTGCACATTACCCCTTTTTTTCCACATTACTCAAAACATACAATGTATATTTATATACAATGTGTGCATAATGTAGGATACTTCACAATGTAGTGCACTGTACACTATCAGTAACAAAGACTGTGCCAACCAACAAAAAATCAACAAATGGTTATTACCTGCGCAGAAGAAACTACAACATATACTTTTATTCTTAAAAAATTCACAGACAAGCAATCACTAATGTTAGTTGTTTTCAATTAATGTTTTGTTACACTGAATGGCCCCAAACACTGTAAAAATCTAGACTGGCACATTGACAGGAAAGAAATATATTGCATGCTTATGATGGATTACTGCATGTGTTCCCAGGCAGCAAGATGTCAGTGAGGTGTTTTGTCATTTTGAAACCATACATACGTAATTTTGACTTCCTCAAGATGACAAGAGTAAACCTGCCGTAAACTGGAGAATTTTATGAGGAAGAGTTACTATTATTCTTTTTGTCTAGTTAAAATTCATTCCTTTTTTTTAACTTTGCAATTTCTCTTGCACACACAAGAGAAACAAAAACAAAAAAAACCCTTTAAGGATTTCCATCTTTTGAGTAGTTTCCAATATTCAGTGAAGGATACTGAAATTGCTCAAATTCAATTTAAATGTAAAACTTCAGTCAAGCTCATTCAGGCAAAAACTTGAACATTTATTCATTAATGCTTGAATGGAATTCACTGTCCTGTAAGTTACCGGGTGGAGGACTGGAAGAAACCCTGAACACGGCCCTTTTCTGTCCTAAGTTGTGAAGGTGAAAATCCCCTACTTAGTATGACCAAAATACTTGAATACAGGTTGAAAATCAGTTCATTTCAATACTAATATTCACATATATTTAAATCCTTGATGCCTGTCTTTATTTCCTCTTTTCTAGATGCATTATTTTTTCTTGGTTGTTCCTTATAAAGGAAACATGTCATTGTATTTGTTACAATGTTACCAGTTACTATTACAGTTTTAAAGCACCTCATCAAGGCTGTTTTACATCATAATTATAATTCATCATTTTTGGCTTGCATACACTGTGTATCTGTGTTATGCTGTTATCACTCTACAAAAGTGAACCCAGTTAAAATGTGTTGTCAAGTATCAGGAGACATTCTGTATTCCGTTTTCATATTTGATTCCGTGACTTTCTTGCCATAATTCTGTGTGCTCTGTCAATCAAGGGCCACACTGTCCATTACATGCTTGTCTATCTCAGGGGCTCTGTGGTGTTTTAAATGCTGTTCTGTTCTTGCCTGGGAAGTGTGAGCTTCTTAAATACTACAGTAGACCGAAGCATCGGAATTCACTTGATGAATACTGAAGCAGTCTTTATTAGTGTTGGGAGACGATGTCTCGATGGTAAATGCAGTAGGCAAGTTGTGTCAGTGTAGCAAAAGCAGAGTCTTAGTTCAGATAGAGGATGTGGGCTTTGGGACCTGGGTCAGTGTTATAAAATTGATGAGACTTCAGTGCTTAGGAGACTGCTGCTTGTTAACAACAGGCGGACCTCCCTTTACATTCTTTGAGCATCAAATGAATCGTTTAAGCCATCTTTGCCTCAGAGGTCATCATCTGTGCTTCTCTTGTTCACTGCATCCAGCATGTTCAGAGAATGACATGTAATGTAAAACAATGGCCCACAGTGACAGCAGCAAACAATATTGTTGGCATCAATTTCTGAACAAATTGATGGATGGATGGAAACACTGGCAGCCAATCAAAATTCATGCCAATGTACTGGGCGTACTGTTTGACACGGCAGATAACATTGCAGAGAGACTCATCAAGGTTACAAAGAACAGGACTGTTTGATTAAAATAACAGCGTTTGTCGAGACGCTATCAGTAAGGACATCTGTGGGTCACCGTTCAGTATTAATGCCATGACAGGACAGAGATATGCACTTCATTTCTGTGAGAACACTTAAGTACTGATGGAAAATATTCAAACATCATCATGTTAACCCCCCACACCCTGTTCCGTTGGTATCACTGAGTTGATTTTTGATGTCCTTTTTGCATCACCACAGCTGAGAACGCAGTGCCTGCTTCATGCTATTATGTTACCCCCCTTGGTGTGGACAGTAGTTATTTAATCACAGCTGTAACAGCTCCTGGACTCATGCTTGTGCTTTGTTCGTTCTTAAATGCGTAGACAAGTACAAACGTGGGAAATCAAAATCCGCATTTTGTAACATAAGTTGCTCTCACTGTAAAAAAAAAACAAAAAAACAAAAAAAAAACGGTGGTCTATGTGCAACAGCTTCCACTCTGCTCCAACTGCTACAGGTGTCTGTTTGAAAGCGTCAGTCATGTGCTAATTATTTTGGACTTAGAAGTTTGTTAGTATTTGAGGTCGTAGAACATAGGTTGGGCCTTTACCGAGAATTAGACGACGTGCAGTACCAGCGCAGCCGTTTTAATGTTTTACAGGCCCTTGTTTAACATGCTCATCTTCATTTCTTCTGAAATCCTAACCTGGACCGTTAATGTAATCCTAATTATACTGATAATATACAACATTACCATTTCAATTAAGCGTATAAAATGATGTTCTTTAATACTTGCAGTGACCTTTCTTTTAATTTTACATGTTTTATGCTCTTAAAATAGGAGCATGAGCGAGCGAACACCCAAAGGGACTTTTTCAAGGCATTAATTAAAGATAATGTCCCACAATTAACTTCTGTATTTGTAATCTATTCAGATTTCCTTTCAGTCATTCTGACTGTTGTGATATTAGTTAGATTCAACACTCATTGTTTTTTTTTTTTTTACGTCACACATTTAGTACCGAACAGATGCTCACTTTCCTTGATTACAAATCCCAGGGTGTCATGCATACAGCAATTTAATCTGTGTGATTACTTTCCATTTGTTTTCACTCTGTAACACTCTGTTTTTTTCAATTTGGAGAGCTTGATTTTAAATCATTCTAAACCTCCACAATGTCTGTTTGTTGTGTGTTTGTTTGTTGGACATGACCCTTCAAGCTGCTGCAAGCTTCACTTTGTTGAAAAATGACTTATTCTTCCATACTAGTGTGTTTGCACTTGTGTGCAGGCTTTAGTGGGATTGCGCTGAGCATCTGGGGGACATACTTTGTCAGGCCAAGTTAATGTAGCTCCTCCATCCTAACTGACCTACTGCATTAAATATTAATAATGCACATTGCTGGCCTCATCAGCCTGCTTCTTACCCCATCCGTTTCTTATTATTCTGCATCAGTCCATCACTTTGTTTTGTGCCACCCACGTGATGTAGTCTTCTTTCGAGCCTTTCAGTAAATGTCTCTTAGCTTGAGGTGTTCTCATCATCCACCTTCACTACTTGTAGGACTCGTCTCCTCCTGCCGTAGCCTTCAAGATGCCTTCTTCCAATGATTTCTGAAATGATGTCAGTTCATCCCTCATTAGCCTGAATCTGTATGGCGCTTTCATATTTTCTTAATCTGATTGCTGTAAACAGAAATCGAATTTGACATGAAATAGCATGTGTCTGTGAATGTGTGATGGGTAGAGCGTATAAGCGGAGTACTGTCTTGGTTTTGGTGGTGTATTATTTATGCTGCACGCTGGCTCATGAGTAAAGCTATATTTTGAGGGGCCTTTGTGCATTTGCACATGTGTATGTGCTGTGTGCATGCATGCGGCTGGATGTGCAACTGTGCACAAAGTTCACTATATTTGTATAATTAATGCAAGATGTCATCAGTAAATCTCCAGGCAATACACATGCATGCACAGACACACACCGTATTTGTATAGTGTGTGTGTGTGTGTGTGTGTGTGTTATATTATTCATATGTGAGCTTCTTGGTGGACTTGTGTGATTTGATGAGAAGATGCAGGTCTGTGTCAATGTCTCTTTTTGTGCTTTATAATTCAGCAACCACCAGCAACCATCATCTTCCCCTTTCAACTTTTGCTTTTCTCCTCTTTCACTGTAAAATCTGAAGGAGAAGAGGGAAAGTAAAATTTAACGTGAAGGACATCGTGATGACAGGTGTAAATATTAAACCTGTTAAAAGCATCTTCTAAACATGGGTGCAACGCCTCCACAGCATCTTCAAGCTGCCACTGGATGTGTGTATACACAGTGAATAATTACACCCACAATTAGTAGAAATTGAAAGAATTGCTATAACTGCTGTAAAATAGTTTAGGTTTATGTGTGTGCTAAGAGTAGTTCACCTGTCTGTAGTATAGTCAACAGACTAGATGGGGCAGATGTCAATGTTCCTTCAACTAAAAAAACAGTGAACTTCACATGGCCACCACTACGAAGATTCAGATCTTCAACACCAACGTAAAGTCTGTCCCACTTCTCGGTGCTGAAACATGGAGAACCACGTTATGTACTTAAAAAACAGAATCCACAATCCTTTTAATCATTTTTTTTTCACCCTGTCTATGACAAACACCCTAGATCCACTGGTCCAACACTATCAGTGACAAAGAACTGTGCCAATCAACGTGAAAGAGATCCTCCAACAACACTGGAGATGCACAGGCCACATTCTCCATATACCAGTCTAGAATCCCACATGATAATCCCTCAAGGGGTGAATCCCTAACAGAAAAGATATAGACGGCCACTAACCACCTGCTGCCAAGATGTGGAGGCTGATGCCAAGAGGATGAGCTTCACTTGGGGACAGCTGGAGAAGCTAGCTCAGGATCGGGATGCTTAGAGGACCCGAGTAGATGGATGAAGCCCCAGTCGAGGCTGCTAAGTGCCAAGGATAGACACCGATATACATTTTAACTCCTGTAGAACCTTATAGTCCTGACCCTGACATTTTTTTCAGAAATGTAAGTAGTTTGCAGTTATTACTCTTCATGTACGTTAAATACCTCATTCACATGCAAACTATGTGTTGACCAAGGTTCCGTCAGTGTTGTCCAATGCTAGCATAGTCGTCTTCCATGTCTGTCAACCTCAACAGCGAACCATGGACGCAATTGTTTTCACTTTACTGTGACGCTCCTGTGACATTCAGGGTTGCAGTTTGCTGCTTCACCTTTATGTGAAGTGCCAATATGCTTTACTTGATTTTGGTAAGTAGTTTTTCTCTCAGCCATGCTTTTGATGTGAACGTCTCAGTCGCACAACCAAACTGCAACACATTTCACTGTAGATTGTATCACTTAGCGGCACAAATGACAGAGAATGGGTTTACATTATCTAAAATACCCATTAGAGTGCCAGTGAATGTAAACATGTTCCTAGTTCTACCATACTCACATCACAGGTTTTAAAGCACCTGCCACATTGACCGAACATATTCAGCAAAGGTCAAAATTACAATGTGCTAGTGTCTGACGACACCACTGCTGTGTATTCATATGCTTCAGGATGGAAATGCAACCGTGAAAATAACCTAATTATCATGGTAAATTGTTTCAAACTTGTCTTGCATGAGATTACATGGTTGCACATTTGAATGTGAGGGAGCTGTACAGTAAGTGGGTGTTTGTACATTTCTACAGTTAGTAACTGTGTGTTGGTGTTATTGAGGGACGTGAGGATGTGCCTGCTGCCACACAGGGAGATTGGATATTTTTTTTCTCTAAACCGGAGCACAAAGTAGAACGTATACACACCCCTACAGTAGGACACACACAAACACACACACACATCATTGAAGCAGTGAGATAAAATAGAAGTACAATTTCATCCTCTCGCCACTTTTCTGTAGTTGTGAAGCTGAGTTAAATATCTGCAGGGTTGTGTGTCTGATGGCCAAAGCGAAAAGTTTTTTGTTCAACTAGGGTACAAGACCAGTGACACAATACCCCCCCCCCACACACACACACCTTGAGAGATGGTACTTTCAGAATGACAGGAGCTCACTGCTTATTAGTATTTATGATTAATTAGTATTTATTATGATTAATTAGTATTTATGAGAACTTTGATGTTGATCGTGTCAGTTGTGTGACGCCCTCAGTGGAAGAGCTGTTAGAACATGGATGTGTGTGTGCTATAAAGTGTGACCATACCACCCCCCCTCCACCTGTTCCTCCAGTTCTCTTTTTCTGCAGTGATCGCAATTGCACAAAATAAGGGTGGAAGATTTTACTCCTTATTTTGCCCTGAGATTTCTTCACTCGCTCCCTGCTGTCTTCTCTCTAGTGGATGGGGCATGTTCCTGTACATTTGTTGTGTCCCAAGCAGTGAACTCATCTTACATTTTATGTGAAAGCATATTCTGCAATCACCAGCAAACCGTTTCACATTCACTTTGGATTTAACTCTGTTTAATGGTTGCTCTGGTTTTAGTTCCACTTAATGCTTCCACCGACTTCACTTCGCTCACTGACCTGTAGTTTCGTTACAGTGCTGCGACTAAATGATTTAACTGTACATGGCATTTTGAATGAATGCAGTTGAATTGTAAATTGATTATTTCTAGAGCAAGTTTAAAGACAGCTTAACCCACCAAAGTGCTGGACAAAGGCCACTGAAATATAAAAACAGTACAAGCACTGCCATAAAAGTTTTGTTGCCATTGTCTTATGTTTACTTTTCTTTACAATGACAAAACAGGTTGACAATTCCTAGTGAATAAAATAGTCCTTGGCCAATATTTAAAGACATTACGGAGGGGCATATCTGTTACATAAAGGCCAGTGTTACAAATATTCTGTGACATTATGAATTTTGAGACAGTGTCATATATGTTATGTATGTATATTTATTTTTTTTATCATTTTATTTCTCATCTCTTAGACAATGCAGCCAAGGTCGTCAACATTATGAGAATATTGGCACCACTATCAATAATAATGGTTAACATGACCTACAGGGTGAGTCGGCATAAACTGTTTGATCAGTCAGTTTTATCACAGTAATGCCAATGTCCTGGAATAGTCCAGAGGAGGTTTTGGTGTAAGGTGCAGTTGTCAGCACCTAAATCAGAGTAGATATTATACATCCAATAAAATTTCTGTTCTGAAGCACAGAATAAAGCCAGGCTGGATCCCAGAAAGAGCCCCGAGGTGAAAGAGACACAGGAACAGCAAATCTGAGCCACTGAGAAAATGTGTAGTTAGGATTTGGATTTAAGCCAGTTTAATGCTCTACCCTTTGTACTGACCCACTTGAGATGTACTGAGAGGGGTCATGAGCCACAGTGTCAAACGTAGGGCTAAGATCTAATAAAAACAGAGCTGCATATTCCCTAACGTCAACAGTAACAGATCATTTGTCACCAAGCTGTTTGGGTTCTGTGTCGGGCTTTGAACTCAGACTGGTGCGGATCAAACATTGCATCGAAGTCCCGGAAGGGCTGCAATCATGGCAAGACACATTTTTGAATTAAGTTAAAAAATGGGACGATAACTATTTGTATTATTCACATTTGGTTATTATTTTGGAAGGCGCTTATACTACATGGAGACATTAATTTTGAATACATGCAGGGATAATGCCGGAGGACATAATGGGCATTTAATGCCAATTACATCAAACGTATTCTTTGGGATCAGATAGCGTTCAGCTGCATGCAGGCAGTTATATATATAAATTCCAGATACCTTCAAAAATATTTAGATACATTCAGGACAGAATGTCTCCTTCCGCACAGACCTCAGTTTTTGTGTATGGGGGATGTGTTGTAGAGGGTAATAACGATAAGTTTGCAATAAATAACTGTAGAATAGATGCATTCAGTGCTAATGACACAGCTCCATTGCATTGTGCGTTCATAGACAATGAACGAAGATGTGCGACTGCTGCTGATGGCTGCAGTAAACCAAAAGTGTGAATTATTAGAATGATCTAACATACGTAGGGACCCTCCCAGCAGTCATCCTGTGAAGTCTAACGTGAAGACCGGAGCGCACTCATTGTGTATCACTCCCTGTTCCTCGGGTTCCTGTTTTCCTCTTTCCTCATTTGTTTCGTAAAGACACTTATCTTTCACTTTCCCATGCTGACTAACTGACAAAATTGACATGGTTATCATTATATCTTGTTTTGTGACTAATTGGCACTCCCGCTCTTAATAAGCAATTAACTGAGCTGCTCAGACAAATCTGCTGACTGTCGACTGTGTTTCGTTGCAGGACGAGAAGTCCACATTCTTCCAGTTCGGTGCAGCTCTGCAGCAGGAGGCTTTGCTCATGCTTGCCATCATGGAGGAGTATGATTGGCATGTTTTTTCTATTGTCACTTCCAAATTCCCTGGGTACCAGGACTTCATCAGCACACTGAAGATAACTGTGGATCACAGGTAATCAATACCCCCCCACACACATTCACATTTTCAGCCTTAACCCGTGTTTACAAAGCTGACACGATTATTTACCTCCAACCGTTTACCGGCGTATTGTTCCAGCTTTGTGCGCTGGGACCTGCAGAGTGTCGTGACTCTAGATGCTGTAGATGGCGACCCAAACTCTAAATCACACATTGCGCTGAAGAGGATCCAAAGTCCTGTTATACTGCTGTACTGCTCGAAGGATGAGGCCATGTAAGTGTTTGTGTCTCTCACACACTGTCAGAAACACTCAGTTTCTGACAGTGTGTTTTCAGCTGGGATTTTTTTTTAACTCAAGCTCTACTCCTTGACAGGTATATACTAGAAGAAGCACGGTCCTTGGGCCTCATAGGAGCTGGTTACATCTGGATTGTGTCCAGCCTAACCACTGGAAACCCAGACTTTACCCCAGAGGTAGTTATGCTCTAACAGCTGGAGCATTTGAGTGATATTTTTGCTTCCAGGCTCTTACACATCATCTGGCATCCCGACTTCTGAGATAGTAGGACTCGGAACATTGAAACAAGAGTTCAGCATTACAGAATGCACCGATTTTCTTCCTGGCAAACAGATGAAAAGAAGATCAATATCCATCCATTAAATCTGACATCAGCATCTGTTGTCATCACTTAGCAACCTTAGCTTTGCATACAAACACATGGAAAGCGAGCCTTGCTCCGACTAAAGACTGTAAATCTACTTTCCAGCAAAGCTTGATAATTGTCTTGTTATATCTTGTTGCTTTACTCAACTCAAAAACAAAGACACTGTGTCAAATTTCATTCTTTAATTGCCTTGCTATTTATTGTGTTTGCCAGTGCTATTGAAATATTATGTAAATATGAATGCAACATTAATATTGATATGAATTATATAATAGCAATTGCAATCATAATATAAGAATAATAATACATGTATCATAATAATACATTGTAATTCATAAGATATTCATAGGTAGACCTTTCTGAAAAAGGGTCACCTTACAATCAGATAACATGAGTTTTACAGATGTTTGTTCAGTTTGTTCAGTTTGTTCTGTTTCGTCCAGCTGTTAGTTATTCCTTTTTCCTTGTCTTCATACTTCAGCTAAGGTAGTCAACTGCTGACAAATATAGTAGCCATCCTCTCATCTAACTCTCTGTCAGAAAGCATTAACCATATTTCCAAAAAATGCTAAAATATCTCTGTAAGCCAGTGTTGTCAAACTCAATTTCTGAAAGGGTCAGCCTCAAAAGTCCAAACATATTTGTGAGCCAGACAGAACTTAGATTTTTATTTATTTCACATCTGAACACTTGATTTAAACTGGCACTTGTTTGACCACACAGTGCTGGATTTACACGCATGCCCATAAGTTAAATGACCTAGAAAAAAGGCAGCTGGCATAATGTTTACTGTCAGTGTGACATCCTCATAAAGTATAATGAAAATAAATGATTATGAATATTAAAAAATGAAAATGTGAACAAGCAGCCAAACACAGCCTACACAGTACGTGGTGCACTAGGTCAGATTCACATTCAGAAAACTTTATTGATCCCAAGGGAAGGTCATTCCTTTGCAGCTTACCCGTTGCATTCACACCAACACACAGACAGACACAAGTAGGAGATCATAAATCAACAGACAAACAGAGGTTGGTGGGGACAGCAAAATTAAAAAGAGGTAAAAAATAACGATAGGAAATAAATAGAAATAAGAAATGAATAATTCAGTCCATACATTGTACTGTTGTTTAAAAATAACTGTTGGTAGAGTTAAGCAGTGGGATAGCAGAATGAATTGTTGGAAAAGAATTTACTATATCTCCATAAAGGAAAAGATTTACCATTTCCATCCATTAGTTGTTGTCCAGGGGCCCAGATAGCGGCGGCCATCTTTAAAAAACAGTTCACAGTCTAGTGATGGTGACGGTCAGTGTGTTGTCTCTTGTATTCATTCATCTTCAGCTGCTGGCACATACATGCTGTCAAACATAAACATTAAACTGCTCAGCTTACTAAACAGTGGAACTGTGATGAATGTGCCATTTGTTATGAAGTGTAGTGTAGGAAATAAAGACCCATCACACTCAGGAACTTGAACTCTGACCGGTTTGGTGTAGCAAATACTTTGATGCTACTTTGTTTACTCTCTCTCTCTGTATCTAACATTTGCTCAGCCCATAAATAGGATGTTTGACATCATTACACACACATTCAATCTGAAAATGTGGGACAGCATGGCAGCTCTTATCCAGATAGCCTATAAATATCTGTATAAACAATATAATCCGTTTAAATGTCCCCTCAAATTACAAACACAAAATATTCAACATTTGCTTACCTTTTCCCAAAAGCCTCTCAAATGAATTATATTCTGCTCTCTCTCTTGTCCATCACTCTTCAGAGCCCAGTATGTTTTTATTTTTCCTCCGCCCCATTAGACAGAGATCTGATCCTTCAGTAAGCGTAACACAAAAATAAGAAATAATGTATGGTAGTCTAGAGTGACAGACTAGTATGCCAGCATTTCTGATGCTGGCCTGGAGAGAGATTAATGAGCCATTTAGTTTCTCAAAATGGTTTTATTTTCACACTTCCAAGGTGTAGGCCGTAGCTGACTAGTCCACTCACATCTTTGCAATTATTGCAGTCAAGCACATAAAGATTAGCTATAAATCATTCATCTGACACCTATTAAACATACATACAGATGTTTAAAATTGAGGGAAAATGTCCAATTTAAGTTGCATACACCATATGTGCTGCTTCTCAGATTCACCCCCCTTTTTTCTCAGATTTTTCCCCTGGGCATGATCTCCGTGTCCTATGACGACTGGGAGTACCCACTGGAGACACGGGTGCGGGATGGAGTGGGCATCATTTCCTCTGCAGCCACCTCCATGCTGCGGGAGAAGGGGGAGCTGCCAGAGGCCCAGAGCAGCTGCTTCAGCACACCATCCGACAGGAGCCCGGGGAAGCTCCCACCTAGTGCCCTACGCAGGTGTGTGTGTGTGTGTGTGTGAGGAGATCAAGGTCTAGGGACTTGCATAACGCTGTGTATCATTGTACTGAGCAGTTTTACATAACTGTTTTAATGTTCTAACGAGAAGCAGAAGGAGGAGGGAAAATGAAAGCAGGCATGACAGTACAGTTTTCTGGATACGCACTTGAGAATAATTGGGTCAATTTTAAGTTTCCAATTCAAGGCTGTTTGTCAACGTGCCGTGGTTTACAGCAGGATTACAGGCCGCCTGTGTTAATGTTAATGTCACCGAGTTGTTCTGAAGCATCCCGACACTTATGGTGTGTGTGTTCTTCTTATTAACATGTTCACTGTACTGGGGCAGAATAAGGCAATTTAAACAAAGTACCAGGGGCAGGGGGCAGGGGGCAGCCGGGAGGGGGCTGTTGTCATGTTTCTTACCCACTGGGCATGAGACAGCAGGCTCCTGTTCAGTCTGTTGTATGACAGTCCAGAGGAGAAGTGCTATGTGGTAAGTTTCACTGATACATCAGTTAAAACCTCCCAAATACAGAGTCTGCAGAGATGTAAATGACAAAACACCATGACTGGACAAGGTTGTTTTTCACAGATATATATTTATGTCTTTAGTCTATTGTGTTTTTAAGAAATGGTTGAGATTTGTGCATTAGGCTTTAAACAATGTGACGTAATGACAGCACTATTACAAATTGAGCACATGGATGTTCAATTGTATTATCTCATTCTGTTGCCTTAATCGAGAAACAAAGACTTGGAGCCTCGGTGCTGCTGCTGCCTTGTATTAACTAGAGCTGTGTGTGTGTGTGTGTGTGTGTGTGTGTGTGTGTGTGTGTTGCTTCACATGACTGGACTTCTGCTATAAAGTCAGGATTAAAGCAGCATTTACAAGCTTTGTTCGTCTGTTATTTGGCTCTGTAGGAGGCCTGTGTGTGACGGTACTTGTGCATGTGGATACACACACGCATAAAAGGAGGAGGATGCAGTCCTTGCTGAAGTCTCTGTGATGAGCACACAGACAAATCCTTTACAGCTGACAGGACAAACGGACACATATGCGTAGCGTTCACACTAAACATGCACAAAGGGAAAAGCACACATACAAAATGGAATGTTCTGCTTGTTTGATGTGGTATTCTGAGTAGAATTTAGCTAAAATACAGTGGCTAAAATATGAATTTCAAAAAAATCAACATAAAACCCCATGAGAACATGAAGGTCAGGTTGTTAGGCTCCACACATCTATGGTGACTTATGAGTTATCTCATTTGAAAGAGAGCCACAGTGTGATTCCCACTATTATGGCTTTATTATCCCATTTTCTTTTATTAGCACATACTAGTATATATCAAACCAGATTCAATATCACAGGCGCTGACAGGTTGATCCAATTTTACTCAGACCTTAATAACTGCTCAAAACCTTTTCGAAACTATTTTGTCCTTTCTGTCAGAGGTACGACATTTTCTCGTCTTGTTATGCACAATTTGCATATTTGTCAAAACAACCGCCAGTGTTTGTGATAATAAACTGATGGTTTGGTCTCCTTACTTTAATTTGGAAGTGGTGAGGCTGTTCCACACATTAACCTGGATACAATCTGGCTTTGGTGTGCAAATAAACAACGTAATGTGGAAGAACAGTAAAGTAATCTGCTTGAAATTCCCTGTCAGTATTTTCCACAGGCTGAAATATCTATGTACCTATTGTGTAGTATGGTATGTACTGTGGTCTAAATGGTACAAAGGCAAACCTTATTTGACATTTTCAGTTTTTAAAAACATCATCATCATATCATACTATTGCGTGGCACAATACTGAATGGACAATTCCAATATTGTACAATTCAGCATATTTGGTACATTGGGGGGTGTTGTGTTCAGGGACAGTTCAACTTTGATTGGCTTTAATTGATATTGTCAGTATCTGATAACCTCATGAAAATGATCAATAACTTACAGTATATGTCATGGTGTTGTCACTGTGTTTCCCCCCCCTCTCCTGACCTGTTTGACACAATAAGAGCCTTTGTGTGGTTTGAAGAGCCCTACACAGCTGGTGTGTGTGAGCAGATAGGTCCCCGCGTCTGCAGCACCACACAAAGCATTTTGTTGGACAGGTTTATTACTGAACCTGCCCGTCACACACCATGCTGCTGAAGGTCTGCCTGTCTGTGCTTCATAAAATGACAGTTGCTTGTATTTGGATTTTATCTGCCCGCTCAGGTCTTATCATACCTGGGTGAACTGCTGAGGTAAAACCTATGTAATGGAAATATTGCCTGTCATTCTTGCTTGAGAAGAATTAATATCTGCAGCTCTGCTTATATGTTTAAAGCCTGTACAATCACACAGGCTTTCGTTGGCATGTCCTTGTAGTAAATTTCAAAAGGACCATCTTTTTGATAGAGCCACTGTAGCATGCAAAGCCAGAAGCTCCCACATTTGTTCTCAATAGACTCTCCAAGCCATTATATGCAAATTGTGTATCTATTCTTTAAAATCTGTTCATATGTTTGACAGAAAAGTAAGTAAGTACTCACACGATGGCTATAAGATAAGTACGCAGACACGGGACAGGAATAGCAGAGATGATTTATTAAATTTTCAGTCAACAAATTCTGGTGTTTCACTGACTTCATGTAACACAAATATATCATGACGTATGAGTGTGATTTACCTAGTTTAGAGGACTAAAAAACAGCAGTTTCACCCAGTCATAAATATACATTTCAAATGTGATATCGACTTAAAAGAGACTGCATTTTTTTCTGTCTGTGGTGATGAACTGTGACAACTTCCAACAGAAATATATGTCATTATATATTTGTTTTTCATGTTAAACAATTGAATTAATCGGTAATCTATGACAATTTAGCAAGTTGAATTATGTGGCACAGAAGAGCCTCTGTGAGGTCCTGGGCCCGTGATATAAGAGCCACATTTAGACATAACACATTCCATAGCCCACGTAATTAGAATGAGCGGCCCCATTCAGACATAGTTGGAGTGATAACACAACTTGTGTTATTTGACAGTGGTGACCCCATTCATCAGTCGGCCCTTGGTTAATCCATTCCTTCTTAGGTAGAACTTTATAGTTGTGTTTGCAGAGAGATGCACTGCACTGCTTGAACGTAAGTGATGCTCGGACCAGTTCATTTCATCTTATCAGTGCTTTAAAAAGCTCAGGCCATAACAAAAAGATCATTAACGTGAATCTCTAAAATCCTCTGTATTTATATGGAGTGTCTCCAGGCGAGGCAGCATAAAACCCCAGCTGTTTTAGTATAGTCACCCCTAAGGTGCTTTTGAAGCAGCACTTAAATCACTGTTTCCTGCCCCAGTATTTGAGTTTATGCATGAATTCTGTCCTCGTGTCCTGACCTGTTGTTTCAGACCTGAACTTGATCAGTAATGAAGTCACATTACCTGTTTTCAATGAATCCACTAGATCAGTGTCAGCAGTATGTATTGGACGATAAAGATGAAAATGTATGCCTGTTTGTGTTAAAGTCAAACATGTTTGAAAGTCTAAATAATAAAAATATTCTGTTCAGTCAGATCCTATTTAGGTTTTACAGCTTCAGCCAACCAATCGTGGTTGACACAGTGTCAGGATGAATCAAACTATTCCTAATAACACAAGGAGGCATCAAAGAAAAACGTGTGTTGGGCAGTTGCTGTCCCTCCTGTGACTTGATTATCACACTTAACTTCCATTCTCTAACCGCAGGGATTTTATTTCGTTATCCTCAACTCTCAAACAGCCTCACATTCTTGGAAGATGTTTTAGGAGAGCGATGATATTCTGAATCCCATATCCCTGGCTGTGATACTGGTTCATTTACTCCTTTGCTGCTTCACATCAGAGGGTGTGTAAATGTTTCAGTAAAGGATCTGTGTGCATGCAGGGAAACTGTAGTGGGTAAGAGAGTGAGGGCAGTCGTGTTGCACCAGTGACTTGTCTTTCAGGCGTGTATCTGTGGAGAAATCGATGCAGTATGTTGATGGGAGAGATATGTGTCCTCTGACTCCTTCCTCCTACACACACACACACACAAACTCGGCCTAGCATGCACACAGTGGGTGAACACAGCATTGATTTTGAAGAGGATACTCTTGCTGTGATTACAGAGTGCTTAACTTGTTATTTAAGTTATCTGCTCTTGTGCACACAGCCTCGCTCGCAGATGCAAAACAAAAGCAAGTAACAGCTTCCTTGTCTCTTTTCCCATGTTTATCAGGCACATGATGCATGTGTGGAATGATGGCAGAGACTTATCCTTTACTCCAGATGGTTACCAGGCTAACCCCAAATTGGTTGTCATCGTCTTGAATAGTGAAAGGAAGTGGGAGAAGGTAACAGATCATGATTTATAGTATTTATGACAAAGAATGATGGAATCAGAGCGCTTTAATTAACATGGCTTGTCTCTGGTTTTGTGTGTGTTTGCACTCACACAGATGGGGCGCTGGGAGAATGGAACGCTGTCACTAATGTTTCCCGTGTGGCCGAGGTATAATTCCCACGGGGATGAAGACGCTGATGAAAATCATCTCTCGATTGTCACTTTGGAGGAGAAACCGTTTGTTATTGTCGACAACGTGGACATCCTCACTGGAACCTGCATGAGAAACTCTGTGCCCTGCCGCAAACACGTCAAGGAGTAAGTAGACGCGTGACTGTGTTGCTGAACAAATAAAATCTGCTCAACAGCAGCTGAACAAAAGCAGGTTACTGAGAAAGGCACTCACGGCCTGCAGTAGAGGATTTGAGGTGTTTGGTGTTTGGCTCTATGAAATACACAACAGACGAACAACTATAACAGCAAGTGTAGCAGGTGAGTAAGAAGGTGAGTAAATATACTTTTACAACACTATCTGTATGCACACACTCTACATCAGTCACGCTCTTCTTTCATTGCGTG
Source organism: Aeoliscus strigatus (assembly GCA_901007665.1). NCBI lineage: Eukaryota > Metazoa > Chordata > Actinopteri > Syngnathiformes > Centriscidae > Aeoliscus > Aeoliscus strigatus. The sequence goes on from CAAKHB010002196.1 coordinate 59,499, forward strand.
TTTACTTTATTTTCAGACTGCCATGTTGTAACGACTCGAGTGAACATCTTGATTTAATAGATGTAACACCTTTGTTGAAAATGCATTTAAATTAGTTTGAGATGTCTTGAACCTTTTATCAACTTTTGATGGGCAGAAATTGTATCACTAAACCAGATCTAAAATAATTTGAATATCTAAAAACGGACACCTGAGCAGTACATTTCTTTACAACTGATTTTTTTAACTTTTCAAATGTATTTATTACCACTTTGTCTTGTTTTTTACTGTATAAAAAATGTATTCCAAATTCACTTAGAGAGTGTAATCACATACTGGCAAAGCAGTTTTCAGTCGATTCATGGATAATCAGTTCTGTCAGCGTTATTAATGAATTGCTCCATGTTGCTGTCACCTCACTAACGCCAAAGAGACGCTGACATGCTTGATTTTCTCCTGCTATGAATGGAATTGCATGAGTCACTTATTGTGTTGTTTTCTCCAATGTGTTGTTTTGTTTTTCTGATGTCATAAACATTGTCTTCAAACGTTAATATCCATTTAGCTTTTTTTGTATACAGTTTCCAGATGTGCAGTGCATTGATTTAGTAGTTCGGTAACGTCGGTGGTATGTTGTGAGGAGAAAAGGCTGTAGATGTGGGGAAGAGTCCAAGAGTGAATGCGTTGCAGTGTATAAAATGAGGCCAATATGTAAAATGTGGCCAAGGACAGCAGAAAGAAACACATCTTTCTGTCATAGATATAAATGGATAGACTTATGTGTGTCACATTTGTCCGTTACAGTCGTGCATGACGCCCCTGTTTGACAAAGCAGTAAGGAGATAATGAACCACAGTCCTCTGACCTGAACCTGAGGATGTTTCATGTGGAAAACTACCCAACCTTTTCTCATGTCCCATCCTACCTGCTGCATTCCCACTGGGCCGTACTCCACAAACCATCCCAGGAGCTCCAGTCTGCCCTGTCCTCAACCTCCCGTTCTTTGTTATTCACCTCCCTCACTACTTGCTGGCTACATGTAGTTGCTCACCTTGAATTCTTCCAATCCTGGTCTTCAAGGCTCCCCGGGGAACCGTTCTTCTCAGTCTCTGGGCTTTGTTCCCGCTGCATATTCTTTGCTTCGCTACAAGCAGCCACTAAGCTCTCATGTCCCTGCGAAGGTCTAGACCGTCATTTCACCTTGACTTCTCTCTCTACCACCCTAAATACTGGATTGTCCTTCAAAGTCCAGACAGAGAGATAATTACAGTATTACTAAAAGCAGAAAACTCTCCTGTTCCTCTTCTCAGGGGTAAACCCTAGTACTAGTTCCGCATACCTTTCCTTTTCTTTCTTATTAATACATCAGAGATGTTTTATTTTTGTCCGTTTAAAACTTCTGTATCGGATCAACTTTACAAATATTTGCATCCTGGGACACAACTTCTTATTGTTGTTCCACAACTTAAGCCTGTATGTTGATACATTGATTATTTGTAATATAATTCAATTAGTGTCTTTGTCACAGTATATACAGTGGACACTTCAAGAGCCCAGCTGAGTGAGTCTTGACGTTTGCTATTAGTAGAAAGCCTTTCTTCAACACATGCGTAAACAATTCAGTGGGATTTCTCAAATCATGAAAATAAGCTCTCGTTAATCTTTCCAAAGAGACATTCTTTGGATTCTTTGACGTCTGGGATTTTGCTCCAATTATCGTATCAACATGGATGCCACAATAAGAGCCTCTACATGACAAGTCAGCTTATTCTTCTCCTCAAACTTTTATAATTTAGTCCGAGCCTGAGCTCCTGGGTACCGTATACGACTAGTTCAGTGTAAATAAACATTAATTACAGTTTCAGCAGGTTTGTTTGTCACTGGATCCTTACTACTAGCAGATCATTGGCCACAACAAAGGCACAATAAAAGTAAAATTTACCAAGTATTCAACAGAATGAATGCATTACTGTCATTGTTAATACAAAGGATATTCTCAGGATGTCATTAAAATACGATGGAATAAGATGTGGTTGGGGACAGTGAAAAACAGTCAACTGACAAACAGCAGACTGTAGAATTGGTTTAGTTCCAGCCAGCGCTGGTTGGTCTTGTGTCGCATATCATTTTCTTTCTTATAAGGACATCCTCACTGAGTGTCTGTCTCTCAGGGCTCTTTACCCTGCAGCATCAAAACGGGGCGATCCGTGAACCTTTTGTCGAGTGAGCTACCAGCCACCGCACAGAGAACACTCCATTTCAGTCGCAGTGATCGCAGCTATTCAGTCAGTATTCAGAAGGGGAGTGTTGGAATGTAAATTGAGCGTTTCACCTTCTACCTCTGTCTTCTTGAACCCCAACTTTGTGGTGATATGTTGCCCCCTGTTGTTCGAAGAGTGCATTAAGAAGCATTTATTCGTTCAGAACGCCTACACATTGGACCTTTAAAAAAATGAAATAGAGAGCGTGAAATAGAGAGCAATAAGTGTTTTCATGTCATGACGACAATACAATACCGAAGACACATACAATGACTGCAGTGTTGAACCAACACTAAACACACTGTTTCTTCTATGTTGACATCTGACATGAATCTTCTATGATGAATCGATGCTTTCAATGTGCAAACATCATTGTGTCCCTACACACATCCAGTCATCCAAAATGCTCAAGAACTCACTCCATTCTACACTTCACTTCCACTCTGTGTGTGTTGATATTAAAGCATGACGTGAATTACAAGCTGTACTGTATGTGAACCTCATGGAATGCTAGCTGTGTGTGTGTGTTTACACAGTGACATAAGGACACAGAGGGCTCAGCTGGGTAGATCTAATGTATACAACAGTATGTGTACATTAGATCACCTGAGGCACAACATGCATACACACACACACACACACAGACACTCTTAATACATACTGTTACAGACACATGACATGTTACTGTATATGGTTTTGCACACACAACATACAGCTGACTTCAGTAATATCCATTCTTCCTCCTGTGCCTGTTCTGTGTGTCTCTTTTGTCCTTCAGTTCTTTATGAACAATCTCTTGAATGAAGTCAGTGGAAATTGCAAGTGAAAAGGTCACAGAGTTACCATTGTGCCAATCCATACAGGGTACATCAAAGATGGCTGACATGGGGATGGAATTATCTTTTTATGCAAATGGTTTTGAAAACGCTTGTATGATTTAATTGATTTTGAGAATCATTTGAGCCAACAACTCAGTTTAGCGCAGGGTTTGTGGTCCTCTGGGATGGCTGTCAAAAAAGTTTACTTGAACATCCGTCTTCAATCTGTGCATCCTCTCAGTGTGACTGATGTGTGTCTGAGAGACATACCTCCTCATGGACAGGAGGAGAAAAAGTGAGGGAAGAAAAGGAGAAGAGGACAGCATAGACGAGAGAGATGAGGGGAAGGACAGCTGATATTTTAATCATGTGGGTTGGTTGTTCTGCAGAGCCCAGCTCTATTTAAAGCCCAGCAGCATCTGCTCAGTACTCCTGTGTTTTCATCTGGTTTGGCTCGCTGGCGTGCACACTCTCTCTCACACACACACACACACACACACACACACACACACACACACGTTGCTCTTTGCCCTTCAGCAGTATTTATGGTTATACTGCACTGTCATAATAGCAGTTTTACAATTTGATTGAACCACCAGATGTGGAGAAAGCCAGGGTACAGTTACACTCACACTGCACACACTGTCACCAAATGATGTCCTGATATAAAGAAATATGGTCTAATTGTGTGTGTGTGTGTGTGTGTGTGTGTTGCAGTAACAGCACATCAGGAGGTTCCTACATTAAACAGTGCTGCAAAGGTTTCTGCATTGACATTCTGAAGAAGATAGCCAGGAACGTCAAGTTTACTTATGACCTTTATCTGGTCACCAATGGAAAGCACGGCAAGAAGATCAACAACGTGTGGAACGGCATGGTTGGAGAGGTACGATTTACTGTACATCATCTGCTCATCTCATCAAAACATGTATTGATCGGTCACAGCTTTGTCCTATGACACACACACACAATCATGATTTATTCTATCCTAAAACAAAAATTCTTATCATATTAAAAACACATGGAGAAATTAAAGTTATTAGGAATGAAAATGTTTTTCATTTTCACTGGACAGTATACAAATTATATGTTTGTTGGGTTGACCTTTTATTTAAATTTTACATGATACTTTCATTCATTCACACTCACACATGCATACGTGTGTGTATATATATATATACATATATACAGTATATAATGGTATGTTGTGCTACATTATGTCTGCATCAGTTTGACTGTTACTATGACGATTCACATACAGTAAAAGACAGTTTTAATGGAATTGACAGGGGATCAATATTGTGTGATGGTCTTTGACTTTGAGCATGACATGTACTGTCGCGTTACAATGCGAACAAAGAAGAGTAACTCTTTACGGTGTCCTTTAAGTAGCCCTTCACATCTAGCAGTCTGAGGTCAGAGCAGCAAATCATATTCAACACGCTGTTGTTGATGTCTGTCTGCAGTAAGTCCATTAGATGTGACTGAAAAACTTCACATGTGTCTATATTCATGTGTGTATATTCTAAGTGATTCCTTCTCAGGCAGGTTTTGTTGACATTACCAGGGATATAATTGAAATAAACCATCTGAAATCAAGAAAGTGATGTCACAAGCTCACATCTTTCACATCCCATATCGCTCACATATTTCTTTCTTAAATCTACGTATGATTTCTATGTTGAGTAATTCTACATATTAAAGCATTAACGATAAGAGGCACTTCAGCGGAAGCACGATACCTTAAGGGTTACACCACCATTTATTTTTCATAGAAATGACTTATTCAATCACATATTAAACTGCAGTTAAGTGCTTTCATAGTAAAATGAAAGTGAAATGTAAAATATCAAATGGCCCATAGTTTGTAGGAACAGATGTTTTTTGAATTAATAAAATAACATCTTACATATTAAAAGTGACGTCTTTGTAAGATCAATCTCCATCTGTCTGTATATGTTCAGACAGCCTGAAATGGTGGCAATGTGAGAAGACAGATGTATTCTTTGTTTCTCATCTGATATGACTAAAAAATGCCCTGGAGCGATGGCTGACATTCTGCGCTTATGTGCTCAGTCATTGTGATAGTTCACATTTTTTTTAGAAAATACAAAAAATAGTATTTGTGAACACAATGCTGCACAATTTGTCTCAATTCAGTTTACAGTGACAATGACATAAACTATATTTCTGTCTTCCAGGTGGTTTATAAGAAAGCAGTGATGGCCGTCGGTTCATTGACCATCAATGAGGAAAGGTCAGAGGTCATTGACTTCTCCGTGCCCTTTGTGGAAACTGGCATTAGCGTCATGGTCTCTCGTAGCAATGGGACAGTTTCCCCTTCGGCCTTTCTAGGTAATTCAACCTCTTTTCCCTCAAACTCAAGTTTCCCCTCTCCTTTTTCTTATCTGCTCCCCAGTGAGCTGACAACCGGAGGCAGAAGGGGGGTGGGCATACATGTTGGCAAAATCTTGTGCATAAAATGGAATATTTTATTCAGACAGTATATGCTGTCCAGATTCCACTGGTGCTCTGACTTTATCTGGGCTTCAACACCCTAAGCACATTAATATTTCTAACAGAGCAGAGGAAGCGGAGCGTGCCAGCTGTTTTTGAAACGTCAGCTCAGACAAAGCATTCTTGATTCTCGTCTTCTTTCTTCCTCTTCTCTCTCTCCATCCCCGTCCTCTCCTCCACTTGTGCAGACGGCTACAAACTCAAGCTCTCCTCTGTGCTTGCCTAATGTCTTACACTGCCAGTGGAGCGAGGGGACGTATTGGACCATGCGTGTGTTTGTCCCTGTGTATTAAGCAATGTGTCAGTATGCATGTTGGTGAAGGAAGTGTGTGATACGGCACGAATATATCAGGATGTTTGTGTATTGAATCAGGGATGAATGGACATTGAGTGTCCTGTGGCCGTATGTATGTTAAAGGGTGAATGCTTTGTGTGTTTATATGAAAGCACATTGTGTGAGTGTGGGTGTGTATTGGGCCTGGGTATCAGTGACGGTTCAGTATCTCTCGCACTCGTATTAGAGGCGCCTCAGCGCACAATCTCTCAGGGTTGGCCAACCCTGGCACTCACATACAGATACAGTGACACACACATATAATTTGTCTGGGTTCAGCATCTCTCTGAACTCGCGCCCTGCCACGCAGCAAGCACATGCAGGCTCACACACACATGCACACATCACACACATAGTTCACATACAGATGCCCACAGCAGGGCACACCAGATCACTCAGTTTGATTCTCTCTCTCTGCCCCCATCCCCCGCTCCAGGCCTCCATTCTCTCATCTGTCATCCAAGGGAGTAATAAGAAATATGGAAATGTGCTCCGTCAAAACTCCCTGCAACTACCCCATCTCTCCTTCCTCTCTCACTTCATCTGTCTGTCTTCCTACCATCTCTGTCATCTTTTCTGTCTTTCCTTTGTCGCTGTTCTCGTTTTTTGTCTCACTTCCAAATCCCCTCTTTCTTTCTGTCCCCTAACTTACAATGCATACTCTGCTTCCCTATAATGCCTCTTGGTGTAACGTATGTGATCCTCGCTCTGACCCGCCGTCTCTCTGTCTCATCTCAGAGCCCTTCAGTGCGTCCGTTTGGGTGATGATGTTTGTGATGCTGCTAATCGTCACAGCCATCGCCGTCTTTCTTTTTGAGTTTGTCAGTCCGCTGGGTTTCAACCGCAACTTGGCCCAAGGCAAAGGTAAGCTCACACACGCACAATATGGAATTTCACTCCAATCGTCTTTCCCAGCAGAAAATAAATTCTAAGCTTCCCCTGAGGCAAACCAAAGCCTTTTAATACTCTGACTTAAGACTGTTCACTTTAAGTCAGAGAGTGTTAATAATACTCTCCCGAAGCATCAACATTGCGATCCTAGGTGACCTGGAGCTGCCCTGCTAACAGAGAACCGGGGATTGTTTGTAGCTTAATTTAACATCTAAACTTGATAAATAGTACCATACTTAATCAATTTAGCACTGTTAATTGATTTTCCCTCATAGCTCATGTTTACACCATCCATGAAATGTCACTAATGTTTACTTTGATATGTTTGATCATGATTGAATCATAAACACCAGAGAGTTAAAAGTATTACAACTTTTTGTTTCTTTTTTACCTTTCTTGGCAGTTCATGATTGAAGTAAAGGATAGCATAGAATCAGATGCTATGTCTGTATGAAGACAGGGAAGTGTTTGAAGGAAAAAACATGAGCTTTGGCTCTCATACGTAACAAAAAATGTCCATCGAGCACCTCTTAATCTTAGAAATTAGAAGGATATAAATCACTTGTTTAATTTACAAGAGTAAATAAACAATGGACACACTGCTAAATTACAGGGGACTATTTCTTGGCAGGGAGTAGGAGGCAGTGAGGTGGCAGTAAAAAGTAGCGAGGGGTGATTTTTTTGGGGTTTTTTTTATCTTGTAGATTATTATCCTGCTGATTTATACATTTATTATCTTGTGGGTGGGAACAGTGACACTTTGACTAGTGACTTTGACTTCCCTCCCTGACCTTTCTCACTTGTTCCTGTATCATGGTCGTATCATGGATATTCAATGCAGGTCGCCTTGCATTCATTGATTTATCCATATAATAGCCTCAGAAAGACTCAATAACAACAACATGAGACTGCATGATTCATTGATGTACCAATCACTGTGACAGCCATGACAAGATGGTTTCATCTGTTTTATAGCTTTTTCTCTTTTTGTTGACTTTCCTTTTTTTTTAACTGTTTTGGGGATTTCTACATTGGGAAAAAACAGAAGTAGGACAAATACTTCTATGTACGTCCACAAAAAGCAAGACAGGCTGAAGTGAAGTGATATCCCAGTCAGCAACATGCGGCCCCACAAATAGCCTAGACCTATCTGTCCCTAACATGTGCTGTTTCAGAACCACTTTTCAATGAGCAGTAGTGGAAGAGGAATGTTAAGATAACAAGCTTTGAATACTTTATCTGGGAAAACTTCAAAGAGGCAAACTAATACTGGCATTTTCATGACACTCAGCCAGTACTAGTACAGTAGTAGTTTTTGCTACTTTTACAAACCCAATAACATAAAACCTAAAACCAGTGTAATTTTCCTTTAAAAGTCACCTCAGACCCCAAACATCAAACACTGAATCACATTTTCCGTTGACTTCAACTTGCAGTGCCTCTTTAAGATAGAAATGTGTATTATTTTCTGTTTGTTGCCTTGCTGGCATGAGACGGCCAATCACAGCCCACTCTGAAATGAACCGCTGTAAAATGACCTTATATGAAAGGGTGCAATCACTAAACACTTTGACTTGCTGTTAGCAGTGCAGTTTAGCTGCAAATGTCTACACAACCTTAACCCAAGCACTCACTTCTGGAGGGCAGCGACATAAAATTTGTGATGTGGACTGAATAGCAATTAATGGTAATGAAGGAGTGCTTTGTTGCATTGTTCATAATGTCACCAGTGTCCCCGTTCCTCTTTGTAACATTAATAATCATTTCTCTTCTTTCATCTTCACGTTATGATCAGTCACAGGTTAATGACAAACACATCAAATTTAATTGCATCATTTCAGTCTCACCACCATTGTAAAAATATGGTGTGTGTGTGTGTGTGGTGACCTCCGTTGCTTGTAGCATCCAGCTTCTGGCTATAAGCCAGAAACTGTCTGAAGTGAAAATGTATCATATTTGTGGCTCCAGTTTTAAACACCAAAGTATATCTGACATTGTTTCAACCCTTTGTCACTCCCTCTGCCCATCCACCTCTTTCTTTCAGACCCACATGGTCCATCCTTCACCATTGGAAAGGCCATATGGCTGCTGTGGGGTCTGGTGTTTAACAACTCTGTACCGGTGCAGAACCCAAAGGGCACCACCAGTAAGTTCATCGTCTCAGTGTGGGCCTTCTTTGCCGTGATCTTTCTGGCCTCCTACACTGCCAACCTGGCTGCCTTCATGATCCAGGAGGAGTTTGTGGACCAAGTCACCGGGCTATCTGACAAGAAGGTGGGATTACATAAATGGACATGCAAAAACACGCACTCACGGAGGAAACTAAACACATTCATAGTCAGGGTTTCTCTTGTAATGGATGCCGGCCCTGCGGCCAGACAGAACTCCTCAGGGAGCGCTGTTGGGCTTCAACAGCCCAACCCCTCTGGCCGTAGCTGTCACCACACTCACACTGCCAACACAGCAGACTCAGGGGCACACACACTCAGGCTGCATGGATCAAAGAGAATGTGTGTGTGTGTGTGTGCGTCTGCGTGTGTGTTTGCAGAGCCTGCCAGTGTCAGCAGAACCCCAGCCAGTCTTACGCTAGACTGGACACACAATGATGATGACTGATGAGTCCACTCCACTGCTTCTTCTCCTTTCTCCTCCTGTCCCTCTCCACGCTTCCTCCTCTCACCTCCTTATCTCTCCTTCTCTTTTTTCCTTCTTTTCCCTTCTTGCTTCTTCACCTCTGTTTTTACCTCCACTGTCTCACAGTAGGATCAAACAACAAACTACTTAGCTTTTCACTCACTTGATGAAGGCGTGCACCATGGGCCACGGAAGATTCCATTAAATTTTGATTTTTTTTGTGCAGAAAAAATGTTCTTGCATGTTCTATCTGATGTGAAGGAGGTTTGCACTCTTCAGGTGCCCATCTGCCAGCAGAATTAAATAAAAACTAGCCACATTAGTAATTCCCTTTGGAAGTTTCCTGTAAAAGCTTTCAGGGTACTTTGAGCCATTTAAAACGAGTTCAAATCCAGCAATCTTCCACAGAATCTGTAGTGACTTTGAAGGACATTAGCTTGAAGCCCTGTGATGAAGACACGTCTACTGCATCTATTGTGTTAAGTGAGATGAAGTTTCTCTTCCTCTCTCTTACTTTCTTACTCTTTGTCCTGGCATTTGCCTTTTAACTTTAACCTTACTCTATTTTCCTTTCTCTTATTCACCTCCAGTTTCAGAGTCCATACTCTTATTCCCCTCCGTTCCGCTTTGGAACCGTTCCTAATGGCAGCACAGAGCGCAACATCCGGAAGAACTACCCAGATATGCATCAATACATGACCAAGTACCATCAGACTGGAGTCCAGGATGCACTGATCAGCCTCAAGACTGGGTACTATAAACTTGTCAAGTCAACTTACATCAGGCCGACACTTAGATGACCTGATAGCATAATTCCATTTTTCAGCTGGCATGTGTGATTAAGAGCGTGTGGATACCAAACAAAAAAGACATTTCATCACACAACTTTGCCACCCAGGGCCCAACAATATTAGCTTGTGGTGGAATTTTGCAGGAACTCTGCTTAGTGCTTCTGTCACTGGGGGTAATGTGCAGACGTTGCCTGAATGTGCTCATTATGGTTTCTTGTTGCTGCTGGAAAGAAAAACAGAAACAGACACAGAAAGTGTAACTTGTTCTGGACTTTGGTAGCTCTATGGGCCTAAACACGACACAGCAGAAGAGGACTCACTAGTTGGTGGTCGTTGATCTTTGGCATTTATTCTAAAAATATGTATAATATAGTAATTAGTATAGTAATAGTAATATAGTAAAAATAAATATTTGTTCTTTTTCCACAGTTATAGCTTATTGATTCTATATATGTGTTTCTCGTGACTCCATTTTCCAGAAAACTGCAACAATGTGGAGTGTGGAGTGGAAGAGCATAAACTTTCAATTCAAAATGCTTCATATCTTTGAGTGGATTTATGGTTTTAAATTATCCGTGCACACAAGACAGTGTAGGAGCAACATATTATATTTCATGACTACATTTCACATACTGTATGCCCTCTGAACGGTTTCAGATGCAGGCATTTTCATATTTATGCATAATATTTAACATGTGAGTTCCCCGGGGGGGTTGATTACAAAGTGTTCTACTCACCAGTTACACAAAACCTGTTTTATTGCTCATAATGAAGTTAAGAAACCGGCTGCTGCTCGTCTGTCGATGGCTGATACTTGCTCCTGGTAACACTCTAACAGTCATACATCAAACATGTGTTTTTGCTGAGCGTACATATCTCTTGCCCACATGTGGGGCTTGTTGCGTCACTTACAAATTGTGGCCCCTCAGTTTGAATTCAACCTGCCACATCAGTATAATTACAAACTTGTGAGTAAAACCCGAGAGCTCCATGTGAACAAAGGCGTCAGCCTGTACGTGAATATTTACTGCACCAGCATGAACACTGAAGAATACGCTCAGTCACAGAACTTAATCTGATTTGTGAGAGAATCCAAGAAGAAGGAAGAAACAAATCTCAGCCAAATCACTTATGGCTTCTTCATGAATCTGTTCATTCATTCAATCATTGTTCCAGTCACTACATCACCTGTACTTTGACCTCTGTAATGTTGAAGGTCATGTGATGAAGTATCCAGCAGTTCATATAAAATGTGTAAATAATTTGATTAAAAACTTAATATCATGCGAAACAGCAACAAACTCACTTAAAATCACTTATCTGTTGACCACCTCACACCCCCTCTTTAACCCCCTCTCCCCCAAGCTGGAAACCTCTTGGCTGGATAGTAAATCCTCAATGTGCCCCTCTCTTACAGGAAGCTGGATGCGTTCATCTACGATGCTGCAGTATTAAACA